>JAXQQM020081457.1:0-214882 GCA_034641835.2 Pinus albicaulis | reverse complement strand
ATATTTAGTCTTGGGTAATCCTGTTATAAAATCTAGGGAAACTGTGTCCCATTTCCATTCTGCAATTGGCAAAGGGTTTAAAAGCCCTGCTGGGTGTTGATGCTCAACTTTGACCAGTTGACATTCCATACACCTACTTAGATACTCTGCCACATCTCTCTTCATTCCTGGCCAAAACAACTTCTTCTTCAAGGCTGTTAACATCTTTTGGTATCCGGGATGTCCTGCATAGGGCTGTTTATGATATTCATCTAGAATTTCTCTTTTCAATGACTCTATATTTGGAATGTACAACCTGTTTTTGTAATAGAGCAGCCCTTGTTGGTTTTGAGTGAAACCATTTTTATCCTTTTTCTGTAGTTTCAACAAGAGTTCTTCATAATTTGGGTCTTGGCTAGCTGCTTCTCTCACCAACTCTTCTATCTCAATCTGTCCACTACTCCTAATGTTGTTTACATGTTGACAAGCATTTCTACTTAATGCATCAGCAACTCTATTTTCTTTCCCCTTGATATGCTTGATGTCCATATCAAATTCACTTAAAAAAGACAGCCATCTGGCTTGTCTAGCATTTAGATCAGTTTGGGAGAAAAAATATTTGAGACTAATATGATCAGTCATCAATGTGAACTTTTTCCCCAGCAGATAGTGTCTCCACATTTTTAAGGCATGGATTACAGCTGCAAGTTCCAAATCATATGCACTATAATTTTGTTCATGTAATTTCAGTTTCCTAGATTCATAGGCAATGACTGAGTTTTCCTGTAACAGGACTCCTCCCAACCCTTCTCTGCAAGCATCTGTACATACAATAAACTCTTTATCAGGATCAGCAATTTTTAATATAGGAGCTGAAATAAGTTTTTGTTTCAACTGTTCGAAGCTGTTTTGACATTTCTCAGTCCACACGAACTTAACACCCTTCCTTTGTAATGAGGCTATGGGATTTGCTATAGCAGAAAATCTTTCCACAAATCTGCGATAATAGCCTGCAATTCCCATAAATGATCTTACTGCTGAGACATCAGTAGGAACTGGCCATTCTTTAATGGATTTTACCTTTTCAGGGTCAACTGCCAACCCCTTTTCCGAAATTATATGACCCAGATATTGAATTTTATCTTTATAGAATTCACATTTACTGAACTTGGCATATAGCTGGTTTTCTTTTAACGTTTGCAACACTATTCTCAGATGTTCCTTATGTTCTTCTTCATTTTTAGAATAGACTAAGATATCATCTATGAACACCAGAACAAATTTGTCCAAATACTTATTCAACACGTTGTTCATCAAACACATAAAGGTGGCAGGGGCATTCGTCAAACCAAAAGGTAGGACTACAAATTCGTAATGCCCATACCTGGTTCGAAATGCTGTTTTGCTGATGTCTTCCTCTTTAATTCTGAGCTGGTGATACCCAGTCCTGAGGTCTATCTTTGAGAAGTCTGAAGCTCCTCTCACTTGATCGAAAAGATCATCAATTCTAGGAAGTGGATATCTATTCTTAATGGTTAATTTATTCAGTTGACGATAGTCAATACACATCCTAAAAGTCCCATCCTTCTTTTTCACAAATAAAACTGGGGCTCCCCAAGGAGACACACTTGGTCTAATGTAGCCCTTATCCAATAATTCTTCCAGCTGCATCTTCAGCTCCATCAGTTCTGGCGGACTCATTCTATACGGGGCTCGGGAAACAGGTGTGGCTCCTGGTACCAGATCGATCGAAAAATCAATCTCTCTTTTGGGGGGAAGATGAGGGATTTCCTTGGGAAAGACTTCTTTAAATTTTCTGATGATTGGTATAGCATCCAGCAACTCTTCCTCAGTTTTCTGTTCTATTTCCTCTACATGCACTGCATAGATTTGGTATCCTTTTCTAGCTGTTCTTTTTAACTGTAAAGTTGATATCTGTCTTATTGAAATGGATTTTGGTTTCCCTCTTAGTGTAAAAGTTTTCCCTTCCTCATCTACCCCATGCAGGGTTTTATCCCAGCAATTCATCAAGGCTTTCTTCTTTTCCAGCCAATCCATTCCTATCAGCAGATCATAGGATCCTAATGGAAATATGTTCAAGTTTACTTCTGTTGAAAAACCATTTAATTGTATTGCTGTTTTGGGCAACTTATGAGTGACTTTTCTCTTAGTTCCAGTGGCCAGCTGTACTAACCATGACTGCTGAAATTTTTCAGGTTTAATTTTACATTTTTCTACAATTCCAGGACTAATGTAACTCAAATAAGCACCTGGATCAATCAAAACAGTAACAGGTAGGTCAGAAATCTTACCCTCCATTTCCACCATGGTGGCTTGATGTTCTTCTTGCCTATTTTCCAATGCTGCACTGATGGTCGGTATGTTTCTGGCTATGTCATTGACTGTTGTTGCCTCTCGCTCTCTGCTGATCATATGAATATTTCGATGGGGACAGTCCCTCATCATATGGGGTTCTCCACAGCCCCAACATTTCAGAGGTTCCTTCATTCTGACTGTCCCTTCCTTTCTATTGTTCCCTTCTACTGGTTTTGAAGCCACTTGTGACTGAGCAGTTTGACTTTCTTTTGGTTTGCTGAACTTTTTCCTTTGATGATCTCTACCAAAATTCCTTAAATATGCTGGTTTTGGTCTCTTTCCTTTAAACTCACCCTTGCTCATCCAGCTCTTCCCTTGTTCAGCTTTACCTTTAAACTGTTGATAGCATAACCTTGCTTTTCTAACAGCTTCATCCATGGTCTTTGGGTTGTCGAACTCAATTTTCTCCTTGTACACAGTAGGCAAACAATTTAAAAACCTTTGCACTTTTGCCTTTTCTTCCCTAATGTAGGGGACATACCTCAGAAAATTAGTAAACTTAGTGACAAACTCACCAATAGTGAGCTGCCCTAACCTAAGCTCATGGAATTCCTTTGCTTTATCGTCATAATAACGTTCATTCAAATAACGACTTTTGAACTTAGTCTGAAAATCTTCCCAGGTAACCGTCTTTTCATCAATGGCATGCACCATTTTTGTCTCTTCCCACCAGAGTGTAGCTTTTCCTTGTAGCTGGTACACAGCTAATCTAGCCTTCAGATTGCTTTCATATTCATAGACTTGGAAATACTTGATCATGTTCAGCAACCAAGCTTCAGCATCCTCCTCCTTCTCCCCATCATAGGAGGGAGGTTTGATCTTTCTAAATTCTCCCCGCAACTCTCTTTTCTGCTTATGTTGATTTCTAGCCGCATCCTCATCCTCAGATTCATCCATCTTTATTTTTCCAGAACCTTCGCCTTCCTGGCTGTTCCGGGAAGTTAGCTCTCTGATGAGCTTTTCCTGCTCCTTACTGGCTGATGACAACATGTCATTTTGGCTTCTTAATTCAGCCAATTCTCGTTGCAGCCTGTGCAACATAGCCAGTACCGGGGCATTGGGATCTGGAGTAGCAAACTCATCCCGCAGATCCACATAAATCCCTTCACCTTCAGCCATTTTAACTGTACACACTTACAACATAGATTAGCAAAGTTTATAACTTCAGAAAAAAAACAAAATATGTAATAAGCAGTGAGCACCAAACGACAGCCCAATTTGTTGTAACTTGGCTCCGATACCATTTGTAACACCTCTAGGTTTACCCTCTGTTCCCATGATTCGTGAATGAGTGATTTTCAGCATTCTAACCTTATATATTTTTGTTTCTCCTCTAACGTTTTTATTCTTCTAACATATCGAGAATACACTGATATTCGGTATATTAGTGATAGAATGTCTTCCATGTGTACATATACTAATTATCTCCTAGCTCTACAAGCAATGTACCCCACATATATTTACATATGCATATACCCATAGTTCACCTGGATATACCTCCACTGCCCTAACCTCTCCTAGCCCCTCATGCATTTTAATTTTGATCATAATGAATTCTCTATATAATGCATACCTATAGTGGTGTATCCACATATGTAAGGGGTTAATGTTCGTAATACATATAGATATATTTCTTCATCACCTATACTCTTTATATATATATATATATATCCTTTGGCACTACCTTTTTTTAGAGAGCATATGTATGTGCACGTTATAGTGTATATAATATATATATGAATCCAAAGCTTTTTATATAAACAAATCTTGCATATAAATATATATAGCGAATCTTATATATATTTGTATAACGAATCTTGTTATACGCATAACAAATATCTTTATATTTATAGCAACTCTTTTATATATATATAACAACCCTTGCATATATATAGCACAACATTTGCAATAGGTAATTTAAAGCACCTATCTCTACCATTCGCATTTATACTCATACGTATGGCATATATTCGTGCCATTTTATATTACACGTTATCAAAATGCCTCATTATTGTTTTGTATATGTATTTTTCGCTGGGTTGTAACCTAGTACTATATGCGCAGGTATACTAACAGTGGAGCGCTCATTTGGCGGTTGTGGGTACGACCCTTACCAACCGCGTTAAGTCTATGACCGCTCGTTTTTCCTTCTACCCGGCGGCGCCAGCTGATAATCAAGGTGGAGCTCTGATACATCATCATGGCATCGTTCGATGCATTCCAGATTCTCCATTCGACCGACGCGTGGGAATGTGACCGCCATGGAGTTTGGTGGTTTCAACTCCTGAATTTATTTATTCATACGGGATTAACCAAATAGGATTTGTTATTATTATTCACTGTTGAATTGTTCGGCAGACTTTTCAGGGTTTCGACGCGGATACTCCGATGTATATTGCCATAGCCGGTTCTCGTCTTTGAACCCAGTACCACGCATTGCGTTCCCATCCGTAAGTACATGTTGATAGTACTGGTCACGTTGGCGTATAGCCGCCTCACGCCAAGCTCTGATCGTCAGGTGGCTATGACTCGACATTCTGACGGTTATGGGTTCTGAAAGCGCAGAGCTTCCGTTCCCTCACCCTCGGGTTCTGCTGAGGTTCTAGGGCAGAGAAATTAGGGTTCCGGGAGCGCTTTAACTTGGAGTCTCTGATGTGCTCTCCTCATATTACTTTCGCCTGTAAACTCGTCTCCTTTGCTTTCTATTGCTCTTGTTTATTGTTTGTTTTGATACTCAGTTCTAAATCTGCTAAATAGATTGTGCATAGATACTGTAGGTTTGTGTAGCAGTCGGTCTTCTAATGACAGAGCTCTAGCCGGTCATTTGTGGCCGCGCTCCAGTTTTGTCTTCTGCGTTAGTTTCAGTGTATTCGGGTTCTTTGGAAATACCCCTGAATGTCTATTACGTTTTCTTTCTTCTGCTACGCTTCAGGTTTCACGTTCTAGATTTTAGACGGTATGTTTATTTTAAATAGCTCGGTGGTGATGATTTTTCTGTATCTAACTACACAGTGGCCTCCTATCTGCCTACCTGCAGTGTTATTAATGTTTCATGCGAGGTAGGGTGCTGAAGGTGTGATTTCGGACGTCCTCCTCGCTGAACAACATCTCCACGTTTTTCTTTCTATGATTCTTCCTGTGGAAGGCACACCCTCAGCGCGTGGATTTTGATACGCTAAATCTGGAAGGGTTACCGTGTCCTCAGGCGTAGAAAGTTCCGTTACTTCAGTTGCATGCAAGTACGCAATAGCCGAAACCATATTTTGATTGCTATATCACTCTACTGTGGAGATGCCGTAGCTTTCTTTATCGTGGCTTGGCCGAGAGGCTCTTATTTTGTTATTGTTGTCTTCTCTACAATTCCGAAGTCAGGATAATCGAACGCAATACATTCGAATTCGTTATCACTTGCGGAGAAATCCTTACAGCTAACCTTTCTCTGAACAAATGTGAATGGACTATGGCTTTTCCTATTTTATTTTCTATGTCCGTCTTTCAGAAGGGTTTCAACAAACCAAGGTTAGCTCTCGGTGACGAAATGGTGCGTTAAAATCCGACCGCGCTAACTTAGGTTGGCTACCTGTTTGGTTAAATTTAGCGAACGAGTTTGTTTATATATTTCATGATGGCGTCTTGGAGTTGGATCGCCACTTAATTTGTTTATTTCGTCTTATATCTAATTCGCAGTTCTATGATTGGCATTAAAAAAATTTGCGTTTATAACTCTGGTTTGACCTTGACCATATTTAAATGCATATATTAACCATAAGGTTGATCGAACGATTGTCCATCTCTCGGCGCCACCAAGATTATGTATTGGTTATTTTATTTTCAAACCAACATCGTTATCGTGACCCTAGGTTGGGGTATGACTTCGCTCTTTATTTCATTATATATATCATAGTTAAAAGTAGGTATAAAGATCATATGCGCATTCACTTGTTTAACTCTATTTCACTTTTATAGATATATATTTGGTATTAGGCTCATATAAGTATTCGATTTAGAAGACCTACATGCCCTAACTTTGGATACTTGAAATATATATATGTTTTTTTTTATTAAAGGCATATGCATGTATGCAATAGTTCCTTGGACAATATTCATTTATCATGGTTTTTTATCTATAGCCATACCATATCCTTCAATGGTTAGGAAATAAATTAAAACATAATATACTCTAAAATTTCTGTGAATGAAGATTTGCTTTGGAGTTTTAACAAGAGTCTATAACTACATGTTCCATAATGCATACTCTTAATTTCTACTTTTCTTTGATGTATATTATATGTAGTTAATAGTACTTGACCAGAGAACATTACTTATAAAGTAAGTATTTGGCTATGTTACAGGTTCTCAAGAAGTAAGAATATAATCAGATATGCAGTCTATACCCTGATAAATAGTCTACTGCTCATATGGAGTAGAATTACTCTTTTCCTAGCACTATTATAACTGGTAGAATACTCATCTATGCAATCTACCAATGTTAGAAATATTATCCAGCTCATATATGCAGCCTAGATTTTCACACTTTCTGCTACGGATCATGTATAGTTCAGTGCTACTATAAAGTTTCTCTAATATACACATAAGCATATCATGTCATTTTTTTTTTATACAAGGAACTCCATAAAAATTAATCATCTGTAGAGGCCAAGTAACTTCAGATTTAAACCAACCTTGGTTTAGAGTTTCTGGAGTTTCTACTCTACAGATTTCTAGTCTACAACTAAACAGAATCTGGAAGGTGATTACCTTAAGATGGATTCTGTTAAATGTAGTACCAAAATTTCTCATTGTCATAAGATTAAATTTTTATATGTAGCCAATTCATACTGTAATAAGACAGAGTAACAAGAATTTCAAAACATACCACAAATCTGCAAATGACCAACCTCCCAACCTTAGAATCCTCTTTATCTCCCAAGATTCACCCCCGAGCAGAGATCACCTCCTAGAACAGATCAACCCCTGATCTGCTTAGGAGCAGCTTATTTAAGCTCATAATTTCCCCAAAGCATGTTTCTAATTCTGCGTCCAGAATAGCAGGATGCTTTCTTTCCTGTTTAGCCTAGGCTTCCCATTTTTGGGATACTTTAAAGCTGCTTTAAGCTTTTCCTCAACTTTTCCAGCTTTTTCTCACCTCTTCCCAACTACTCCTCTTCATTGGGGAAATTTAGGTTCCTCCTCAAATCTAAATAATTCTTTCAAGGATTTTTTTGAAAGATTTTTGGGGATTTGTTGCCTTATCCATCCTCATGTATTTTTGGCAAGTGATCTCACATTCTCTTTTTGGTCAAAATGCACAATCATTTTATTTATTTCCTCAAATAAAATATGCAAATACATTCATACTATATTCATCCTTTGGGGTCCACTCCCTTAGGATTTGAGTTCAAATGTCTAACTTTAAAAATTCAACACACAAATTGGGGGTATTACATATTCCCCCTCTGAAAATAAACACCATCCTCGGTGTTATTATGCAACTACTAGAGTCTACTTAAACAAAAATGGATATTTCTCCATCATTTCAGCTTCCCTTTCCCAGGTAGCTTCTTCAGCAGTAAAGTGCTTCCACTGCACTTTTACTCTGACCACTGTTCTGTTTCTCAATTCAATTTCTTCCCGCTCCAATATTTGAAGCGGTTCTGGTAGAAACTCCCCTTCTGTTTCCACCTGTACAACATTCCAATCCACTATGTGAGAAGCATCATGCACATATCTTTTTAATAATGAAACATGAAACACATTATGCACTTTAACATGGGGTGGTAAGGCCAGCTTGTAAGCCACTGGTCCCACCCTTTCTAAAACCTCAAAAGGCCCACAATATCTAGGTGCAAGTTTTGCACAACTTCCAGCATAAAGTGTGCTCTTTTTGGGCTTGATGCGTAAATACACATGATCCCCCACTTTGAATTCTCGGTGCACCCTTTTTTTATCAGCATAGCTCTTCTGTCAGTCTTGTGCTGCCTTTATATTTCTCTGTATTTGTTTAACAATTCTTTCCATCTCTTGTAGTGCATCTGGTCCCAACACCAGTTTATCCTCTGGTTGACTCCAGCTCAAGGGAGTACGACACTTTCTCCCATAAAGTGCCTCAAACGGACTCATCTTAATAGAGGATTGATAGCTATTATTATAGGCAAACTCAGCTAAATGCAAGTATTCTTCCCACTTTGATGGCCTATCCATCACGTACATTCTCAGCATATCCTCTAAAATTTGATTTGTTCTTTCTGTTTGCCCATCCGTTTGAGGGTGATAGGCAGTACTAAAATTCAGTTTAGTACCCATTCCTGCAAACAATCCCTTCCAGAAGGCTGCTGTAAACTTGGCATCCTGATCTGAGACAATCACCTTGGGCACCCCATGAAGCCTTACTATCTCCTTCAGAAAGACATTTGCTACTTGAGCTGTTCCGAAAGTAGATTTCACTGGTATAAAGTGAGCAGCTTTTGTGAGAGTGTCTACTACTACCATAACAGAATCATGTTGATATTTAGTCTTGGGTAATCCTGTTATAAAATCTAGGGAAATTGTGTCCCATGTCCACTCTGCAATTGGCAACGGGTTTAAAAGCCCTGCTGGGTGTTGATGCTCAACTATGACCAGTTGAAATTCCATACACCTACTTAGATACTCTGCCACCTCTCTCTTCATTCCTGGCCAGAACAACTTCTTCTTCAAGGCTGTTAACATCTTTTGGTATCCGGGATGTCCTGCATAGGGCTGTTTATGATATTCATCTAGAATTTCTCTTTTCAATGATTCTATATTTGGAATATACAACCTGTTTTTGTAATAGAGCAGCCCTTGTTGGTTTTGAGTGAACCCAGTTTTATCTTTCGTCTGTAGTTTCACCAAGAGTGCTTCGTAATTTGGGTCTTGGCTGGCTGCTTCTCTCACCAACTCTTCTATCTCAATCTGTCCACTACTCCTAATGATGTTTACATGTTGACAAGCATTTCTACTTAATGCATCAGCAACTTTATTTTCTTTCCCCTTGATATGCTTGATGTCCATATCAAATTCACTTAAAAAAGACAGCCATCTGGCTTGTCTGGCATTTAGATCAGTTTGGGAGAAAAAATATTTGAGACTAATATGATCAGTCATCAAGGTGAACTTTTTCCCCAGCAGATAGTGTCTCCACATTTTTAAGGCATGGATTACAGCTGCAAGTTCCAAATCATATGCACTATAATTTTGTTCATGTAATTTCAGTTTCCTAGATTCATAGGCAATGACTGAATTTTCCTATAACAGGACTCCTCCCAGCCCTTCTCTGCAAGCATCTGTACATACAATAAACTCTTTATCAGGATCAGCAATTTTTAATATAGGGGCTGAAATAAGTTTTTGTTTCAATTGTTCGAAACTGTTTTGACATTTCTCAGTCCACACGAACTTAACACCCTTCATTTGTAATGAGGTTATGGGATTTGCTATAGCAGAAAATCTCTCCACAAATCTGCGATAATCGCCTGCAATTCCCATAAATGATCTTACTGCTGAGACATCAGTGGGAACTGGCCACTCTTTGATAGCTTTTATCTTTTCAGGGTCAACTGCCAACCCTTTTTCAGAAATTATATGACCCATATATTGAATTTTATCTTTATAAAATTCACATTTGCTGAACTTGGCATATAGCTGGTTTTCTTTTAAAGTCTGCAACACTATTCTCAAATGTTCCTTATGTTCATCTTCATCTTTAGAATAGACTAAGATATCATCAATGAACACCAGAACAAATTTGTCCAAATACTTATTCAACACACTGTTCATCAGACACATAAAGGTGGCAGGGGCATTCGTCAAACCAAAAGGTAGGACTACAAATTCGTAATGCCCATACCTGGTTCGAAATGCTGTTTTGCTGATGTCTTCCTCTTTAATTCTGAGCTGGTGATACCCAGTCCTGAGGTCTATCTTTGAGAAGACTGAAGCTCCTCTCACTTGATCAAAAAGATCATCAATTCTAGGAAGTGGATATCTATTCTTAATGGTTAATTTATTCAGTTGACGATAGTCAATACACATCCTAAAAGTCCCATCCTTCTTTTTCACAAATAAAACTGGGGCTCCCCAAGGAGACACACTTGGTCTAATGTAACCCTTATCCAATAATTCTTGCAGCTGCATCTTCAGCTCCATCAGTTCTGGCGGACTCATTCTATACGGGGCTCGGGAAACAGGTGTGGCTCCTGGTACCAGATCGATTGAAAAATCAATCTCTCTTTTGGGGGGAAGATGAGGGATTTCCTTGGGAAAGACTTCTTTAAATTCTCTGATGATTGGTATAGCATCCAGTAACTCTTCCTCAGTTTTCTGTTCTATTTCTTCTACATGCACTGCATAGATTTGGTATCCTTTTCTAGCTGTTCTTTTTAATTGTAAAGCTGATATCTGTCTTATTGAAATGGATTTTGGTTTCCCTCTTAGTGTAAAAGGTTTCCCTTCCTCATCTACCCCATGCAGGGTTTTATCCCAGCAGTTCATCAAGGCTTTCTTCTTTTCCAGCCAATCCATTCCTATCAGCAGATCATAGGATCCTAATGGCAATATGTTCAAGTTTACTTCTGTTGAAAAACCATTTAATTGTATTGTTGTTTTGGGCAACTTATGAGTGACTTTTCTCTTAGTTCCAGTGGCCAGCTGTACCAACCATGACTGTTGAAATTTTTCAGGTTTAATTTTACATTTTTCTACAATTCCAGGACTAATGTAACTCAAAGAAGCACCTGGATCAATCAAAATAGTAATAGGTAGGTCAGAAATCTTACCCTCCATTTCCACCATGGTTGCTTGATGTTCTGCTTGCCGATTTTCCAAGGCTGCACTGATAGTTGGTATATTTCTGGCTATGTCATTTACTGTTGTTGCCTCTCTCTCTCTGCTGATCATGTGTATATTTCGATGGGGGCAGTCCCTCATCATATGGGGTTCTCCACAGCCCCAACACTTCAAAGGTTCCTTCATTCTGACTGTCCCTTCCTTTTTATTGTTCCCTTCTACTGGTTTTGAAGCCACTTGAGACTGAGCAGTTTGACTTTCTTTTGGTTTGCTGAACTTTTTCCTTTGATGATCTCTACCAAAATTCCTTAAATATGCTGGTTTTGGTCTCTTTCCTTTGAACTCAACCTTGTTCGTCCAGCTCTTCCCTTGTTCAGCTTTACCTTTAAACTGCTGATAGCATAGTCTTGCTTTTCTAACAGCTTCATCCATGGTCTTTGGGTTGTCAAACTCTATTTTCTCCTTGTATACAGTAGGCAAACAATTTAAAAATATTTGCACCTTGGCCTTTTCTTCCCTAATGTAAGGGACATACCTCAGTAGATTAGTAAACTTAGTGACAAACTCATCAATAGTGAGTTGTCCTAGCCTGAGTTCATGGAATTATTTTTCTTTATCGTCATAATAACGTTCATTCAAATAACGACTTTTGAACTTAGTCTGAAAATATTCCCAGGTAACTGTCTTTTCATCAATATCATGCACCATTTTTGTCTCTTCCCACCAGAGTGTAGCTTTTCCTTGTAGCTGGTAAACAGCTAATCTAGCCTTCAGATTGCTCTCATATTCATAGACTTGGAAATACTTGATCATGTTCAGCAACCAAGCTTCAGCATTCTCCTCCTTCTCCCCATCATAGGAGGGAGGTTTGATCTTCCTAAATTCTCCCTGCAACTCTCTTTTCTGCTTATATTGATTCCTAGTTGCATCCTCATCCTCAGATTCATCCATCTTTCTTTTTATAGAACCTTCGCCTTCCTGGCTGTTCTGAGAAGTTAGCTCTCTGATGAACTTTTCCTGCTCCTTACTGGCTGCTGACAACATGTCATTTTGGCTTCTTAATTCAGCCAACTCTCGTTGCATCCTGTGCAACATAGCCAGTACCGGGGCATTGGGATCTGGAGTAGCAAACTCATCCCGCAGATCCACATAAATCCCTTCGCCTTCAGCCATTTCAACTGTACACACTTACAACACAGATTAGCAAAGTTTATAACTTCAGAAAAACAAAATATGTAATAAGCAGTGAGCAAAAACGACAGCCCAATTTGTTGTAACTAGTGCTCCGATACCATTTGTAACACCTCCAGTTTAGGGAAATTTTTTTTTTTTTTTTTTTTCACTGAGGTTTCCCCTCTGTTCCCATGATTCGTGAATGAGTGATTTTCAGCATTCTAACCTTATATATTTTTGTTTCTCCTCTAACGTTTTTATTCTCCTAACATATCGAGCATACACTGATATTCGGCATATTAGTGATAGAATGTCTTCCACATTGTGTACATATACTAATTATCTCCTAGCTCTACAAGCAATGTACACATATTTACATATGCATATATCCATAGTTCCCTGGATATACCTCCAACACTAACACTCTCCTAGCCCCTCACGTAAAACTTAATTTTGATCATATTTAATTCTCTATATAATGCATACCTATAGTGGTGTATCCACATATGTAAAGGGGTTAATGTTCGTAATACATATATATATATATTTATTCATCACCTATACTCTTTGTATATATATATATATATATATCCTTTGGCACTACCTTTTTAGAGAGCATATGTATGTGCACGTTATAGTGTATATAATATATATATGAATCCCAAGCTTTTTATATAAACAAATCTTGCATATATATATATATAACGAATCTTATATATATTTGTATGACGAATCTTGTTATATACATAGCAATTCTTTTTATATTTATAGCAACTCTTTTATATATATATATATAACAACCCTTGCATATATATAGCACAACATTTGCAATAGGTAACTTAAAGCACGTATCTCTACAATTCGCATTTATACTCATACGTATGGCATATATTCGTGACATTTTATATTACACGTTATCAAAATGCCTCATTATTGTTTTGTATGGGTATTTTTCGCCGGGTTGTAACCTAGTACTATATGCGCAGGTATAATAACAGTGGAGCGCTCATTTGGCGGTCGTGGGTACGACCCTTACCAACCTCGTTAAGTCTATGACCGCTCGTTTTTCCTTCTACCCAGCAGCGCCAGCTGATAATGAAGGTGGAGCTCTGATACATCATCACGGCATCGTTCGATGCATCCCAGATCCTCCATTCGACCGACGCGTGGGAATGTGACCGCCATGGAATTTGGTGGTTTCAACTACTGAATTTATTTTTTCATACGGGATTAACCAAACAGGATTTGTTATTATTATTCACTGTGGAATTATTCGGCAGACTTTTCAGGGTTTCGACGCGGATACTCCGATGCATATTGCAATAGCCGGTTCTCGTCTTTGAACCCAGTACCACGCATTGTGTTTCCATCCGTAAGTACATGTTGATAGTACTGGTCATGTTGGCGTATAGCCGCCTCACGCCAAGCTCTGATCGTCAGGTGGCTATGACTCGGTCGACGGTTATGGGTTACGGCGACGCGCAAACTTAGTTCCTCACCCTCGGGTTCGCCCCCGAGGTTAAGAATGGAAGAAATTAGGGTTCCGGGAGCGCTTTACCTTGGAGTCTTTGATCTTCTCTCCTCATATTACTTTCGCCTGTAAACTCGTGCCATTGCTTTCTATTGCTCTTGTTTATTGTTTGTTTTGATACTCAGTACTAAATCTGCTAAATAGATTGCGCAGAGATACTGTAGGTTTGTGTAGCAGTCGGTCTCCTAATGACAGAGCTCTGGCGGGTCAGTTGTGGCCGCGCTCTAGTTTTGTTTTCTGCGTTAGTTGAAGTGTATTTGGGTTCTTTGGAAATACACCTGAATGTCTATTACGTTTTCTTTCTTCTGCTACGCTTCAGGTTTCACGTTCTAGATTTTAGACTGTATGTTTATATTAAATAGCTCGGTGGTGATGATTTGTCGGTATCTAACTACACAGTGGCCTCCTATCTGCCTACCTGCAGTGTTATTAATGTTTCATGCGAGGTAGGGTGCCGAATGTGTGATTTCGGACGTCCTCCTCGCTGAACAACATCTCCACGTTTTTTTTTCTATGATTCTTTCTGTGGAAGGCACACCCTCAGCGCGTGGATTTTGATACGCAAATCTGGAAGGGTTACCGTGTCCTCAGGCGTAGAAAGTTCCGTTACTTAAGTTGTATGCAAGTACGCAATAGCCGAAACCATATTTTGATTGTTATATCACTCTACGGTGGAGATGTCGTAGCTCTCTTTATCGTGGCTTGGCCGGGAGGTTCTTATTTTGATATGGCTGTCTTCTCTGAAATTCCGAAGTCAGGATAATCGAACGCAATGCATTCGAATTCGTTATCACTTGCGGAGAAATCCTTACAGCTAACCTTTCTCTGAACAGATGTGAATGGCTATGGCTTTTCCTATTTTACTTTCTCTGTCCGTCTTTCAGTAGGGTTTCAACAAGCCAAGGTTAGCTTCTCGTTGACGAAATGGTTCGTGAAAACCCGACCGCGCTAACTTAGGTTGTCTACCTGTCTGGTTCAGTTAGCGAATGAGTTTATTTATCTATTTCATGATGGCGTCTTGGCGTTGGATCGCCACTTAGTTTGTTTATTTCGTGTTACATCTAATTCGCAGTTATATGATTGGCATTAAAAAAATTTGCGTTTATAATTCTGTTTTGACCTTGACCATATTTATATACATATATGAACCGTAAGGTTGATCGAACGATTGTCCACCTCTCGGCGCTACCACGATTTTGTATTGGTTATTTTATTTTCAAACCACATCGTTATCGTAACCCTAGGTTGGGTTTTATGACTTCGCTTTTTGTTTCAATATATCTATCATAGTTTAAAAGTGGGTATAAAGATCATATGCGCATTCACTTGTTTAACTCTATTTCACTTTTTATAGATATATGTTTTGTATTAGGCTCATATAAGTATTCGATTTAGAAAGACCTACATGCCCTAACTTTGGATACTTGAAATATATATATATATATATATATATATATATATATATATATATATATTTTGTATTAAAGACTTATGCATGTATGCAATAGTTCCTTGGACAATATTCATTTATCATGGCTTTTTGTCTATAGCCATACCATATCCTTTCAATGGCTAGGAAATACATTAAAACATAATATACTCTAAAATTTCTGTGAGTGAAGATTTGCTTTGGAGTTTTAACAAGAGTCTATAACTACATGTTCCATAATGCATACTCGTAATTTCTACTTTTTCTTTGATGTATATTATATGTAGTTAATAGTACTTGTCCAGAGAACATTACTTATAAAGTAAGTATTTGGCTATGTTACAGGTTCTCAAGAAATAAGAATATAATCAGATATGCAGTCTATACCCTGATAAATAGTCTACTGCTCATATGGAGTAGAATTACTCTTTTCCTAGCACTATTATAACTGGTAGAGTACTCATCTATGCAATCTACCAATGTTAGGAATATTATCCAGCTCATATATGCAACCTAGATTTTCACACTTTCTGCTACAGATCATGTATAGTTCAGTGCTACTATAAAGTCTCTCTAATATACACATAAGCATATCATGTCAATTTTTTTCCTACAAGGAACTCCATAAAAATTTATCAACTGTAGAGGTCAAGTAACTTCAGATTTAAACCGACCTTGGTTTAGAAATTCTGGGGTTTCTACTCTATGGATTTGCTCGTCTACAACAAGACAGAATCTGAAAGGTGATTACCTTAAGATGGATTCTGTTAAATGTGGTACCAAAATTTCTCATTGTCATAAGATTAAATTTTTATATGTAGCCAATTCATACTGTAATAAGACAGAGTAACAAGAATTTCAGAACATACCACAAATGCGCAAATGACCAACCTCCCAACCTTAGAATCCTCTTTATCTCCAGGATTCACCCCAGAAATGAGAGACCACCTCTAGAGCAGATCAACCTGCGATGCTTGGGAAAAATGACTTGACTAAGCTCATAATTTCCCCAAAGCATGTTTCTAGTGCAAGTCAGAATAGCGGGATGCTTTCTTTCTGTTGCTTTAGGCTTCCCATTTTTGGGATACTTTAAAGGCACTTTAAGCTTTTCCTCAGCTTTTCCAGTTTTTTCTCACCTCTTCCCAACTACTCCTCTTCATTGGGGAAATTTAGATTCCTCCTCAAATCTAAATAATTCTTTCAAGGATTTTTTTGAAAGATTTTTGGGGATTTGTTGCCTTATCCATCCTCATGGATTTTGGCAAGTGATCTCACATTCTCTTTTTGGTCAAAATGCACAATCATTTTATTTATTTCCTCAAATAAATATGCAAATACATTCACACCATACTCATCCCTTGGGGTCCACCCCCTTAAGATTTGAGTTCAAATGTCTAACTTTAAAAATTCAACACACAAATTGGGGGGGTATTACATGTCATGATCGAAATAAACACGAGTCTCGGTGTTATTATCTGACTTACTGATGCTGCCAAGCAAAAATGGATATTTCTCCATCATTTTCGGCTTCCCTTTCCCGAGGTAGCTTCTTCGACGATAAAGTGCTGCTTGCCTTTCCTCGATGTATTCTTTGTTCTCAATTCAATTTCTTCCCGCTCCAATATTTGAAGCGGTTCTGGTAGAAACTCCCCTTCTGGTTCCACCTGTACAACATTCCAATCAACTATGTGAGAGGCATCATGCACATATCTTTTTAATAATGAAACATGAAACACATTATGCACTTTAACATGGAGTGGTAAGGCCAACTTGTAAGCCACTGGTCCCACCCTTTCTAAAACCTCAAAAGGCCCACAATATCTAGGTGCAAGTTTTGCACAACTTCCCACATAAAGTGTGCTCTTTTTGGGTTTGATGCGTAAATACACATGATCTCCCACTTTGAATTCTCGGTGCACCCTTTTTTGATCAGCATAGCTCTTTTGTCGGTCTTGTGCGGCCTTTATATTTCTCTGTATTTGTTTAACAATTCTTTCCATCTCTTGTAGTGCATCTGGTCCCAACACCAGTTTATCCTCTGGTTGACTCCAGCTCAAGGGAGTACGACACTTTCTCCCATAAAGTGCCTCAAACGGACTCATCTTAATAGAGGATTGGTAGCTATTATTATAGGCAAACTCAGCTAAATGCAGATACTCTTCCCATTTTGATGGCCTATCCATCACATACATTCTCAGCATATCCTCTAAAATTTGATTTGTCCTTTCTGTTTGCCCATCAGTTTGAGGGTGATAGGCAGTACTAAAATTCAACTTAGTACCCATTCCTGCAAACAATCCTTTCCAAAACGCTGCTGTGAACTTAGCGTCCCGGTCTGAAACAATTACCTTGGGAACTCCATGAAGTCTTACTATCTCTTTTAGGAAAACATTTTCTACTTGAGCTGTTAAGATGGCAACAAGAAACAGGGAAGGAGGCATCCTGAAACATCTTTCCTGATCCTAGTTGGAAAGTGATCACCTAAACTAGGTGGGGGACCACACAGGTGATTTTTGTCGCAAAATCTATTTTTAGACTATGTCTATTTTTAGACATATGGATCATGATCTATAAGTTGCGAGATGCTATTTATGGATGGTTGGTCATGTTGGTAAAAATAGATGGACCTCTATTTTTAGACATATGGGTGGTTTCTATTTTTAGACTGCCAGGCTAAAAATAGATATGTCAAATATTATTAGCTCTTAATAATATTTGGACTATAAACATTATCTTATTCTCTTGGAGCACTTCAGTTAAGTGCACAGATGTGGCACAGGAGCTGACAGAAGGAATTACGCTATTCCTGAGGGTTAAGTGGAGCTATTGCATGGAGACTTCGGTTAGAACTCATGTGAGAGAGTTTGGTGGAGTTGATTGAGGAAGTTAATGGAGTTGTGTTCAGTTTAACTAATCTAAACATAGTTGAGCTAGTTGTATCTAGTCTAACTGATTGATACACTAGTGAGAGTGGTGTGAATTAATTGTTAATTAATTCACTAATTATAAACTCATTAATCAACTAAAGAATACATCAGTTAACTTCAGTGCATGGACAGTTTCAGTGGAGACCAGTGCAGAAATAGGTGAAAGAGCAGGTTAACTATCAGTTGTGACTATACTGTTGCTATTTGCAACACACAGATAGGTGGAGTAATCAATGAGGATTGTGCAGTTCAATCTAGGTCGTTTATCTATATAAAGAGACCATCCCATAGCATTGAAACACGCAATTGAGGTTGGCTATCAAGTGGCCAAAGGTTGGAGCATGAGTTTTGCTAGATCTAGCTTGATAGTGTGTAGCAAGGGAAGTAGTGCATGAGAGCTTGCAAAGAGCTTTGTACTATGATTGTTACATGATCTCCATGACATATATAATATAAAGATAGTTGGGGGTTTTCAGCTTTAAGCTTTCCCATGAAATACTGTGTTCATATGTGTGAATTTTTATGGTTTTAATGTGTGCATGCAATTGATTTTATTTCCGCATGTGATGATCAATGGTAGAAGAGATTTTGTATTATGCATGAAGCTAAAATAGTGTGTGACCAGGAGAATCTCGGTGGATAACATATCAGTTATTCAAATTTCTACAAATCATGTTGATATTTACTCTTGGGTAATCCTGTTATAAAATCTAGGGAAACTGTGTCCCATTTCCATTCTGCAATTGGCAACGGGTTTAAAAGCCCTGCTGGGTGTTGATGCTCAACTTTGACCAGTTGACATTCCATGCACCTACTTAGATACTCTGCCACATCTCTCTTCATTCCTGGCCAGAACAACTTTTTCTTCAAGGCTGTTAACATCTTTTGGTATCCGGGATGTCCTGCATAGGGCTGTTTATGATATTCATCTAGAATTTCTCTTTTCAATGACTCTATATTTGGAATATACAACCTGTTTTTGTAATAGAGCAGCCCTTGTTGGTTTTGAGTGAAACCAGTTTTATCTTTTGTCTGTAGTTTCACCAAGAGTGCTTCATAATTTGGGTCTTGGCTGGCTGCTTCTCTCACCAACTCTTCTATCTCAATCTGTCCACTACTCCTAATGCTGTTTACATGTTGACAATCATTTCTACTTAATGCATCAGCAACTTTATTTTCTTTCCCCTTGATATGCTTGATGTCCATCTCAAATTCACTTAAAAAAGACAGCCATCTCGCTTGTCTGGCATTTAGATCAGTTTGGGAGAAAAAATATTTGAGACTAATATGATCAGTCATCAATGTGAACTTTTTCCCCAGCAGATAGTGTCTCCACATTTTTAAGGCATGGATTACAGCTGCAAGTTCCAAATCATATGCACTATAATTCTGTTCATGCAATTTCAGTTTCCTAGATTCATAGGCAATGACTGAATTTTCCTGCAACAGGACTCCTCCTAGCCCTTCTCTGCAAGCATCACTACATACAATAAACTCTTTATTAGGATCAGCAATTTTTAATATAGGAGCTGAAATAAGTTTTTGTTTCAACTGTTCGAAACTGTTTTGACATTTATCATTCCACACGAACTTAACACCCTTCCTTTGTAATGAGGTTATGGGATTTGCTATAGCAGAAAATCTCTCCACAAATCTGCGATAATAGCCTGCAATTCCCATAAATGATCTTACTGCGGAGACATCAGTAGGTACTGGCCACTCTTTAATGGCTTTTACCTTTTCAGGGTCAACTGCCAACCCTTTTTCAGAAATTATATGACCCAAATATTGAATTTTATCTCTATAGAATCCACATTTACTGAACTTGGCATATAGCTGGTTTTCTTTTAAAGTTTGCAACACTATTCTCAGATGTTCCTTATGTTCTTCTTCATTTTTAGAATAGACTAAGATATCATCTATGAACACCAGAACAAATTTGTCCAAATACTTATTCAACACACTGTTCATCAAACATAAAGGTGGCGAGGCATTCGTCGAACCAAAGGTAGGACTACAAGGTCGTAGTGCTGCCTGCAGTTACGAAATGTTGTTTCTTGATGTCTTATTCTTTCAATTCTGGTGGTGATACCCAGTTACGAGTCTATCTTGGAGAAGACTGAAGCTCCTCTCACTTGATCAAAAAGATCATCAATTCTAGGAAGTGGATATATATTCTTAATGGTCAACTTGTTCAGTTGACAATAATCAATGCACATCCTAAAAGTTCAATCCTTCTTTTTTACAAATATGCAGGGTGCTCCCCATGGATCTTGGTGAGGTCTGATGTAGCACTGTCAGTATAGTTACTGCAATTTCTTCTTGTTCATTAGTTACTGTGGTGACTCATTCGATAAGGTGCTCGGGAAACAGGTGTTGCTCCCGGCACCAGATCTATAGAAAAGTCAATCTCTCTTTTGGGGGGAAGATGAGGGATTTCCTTGGGAAAGACTTCTTTAAATTCTCTAATGACTGATATGGCATCCAGTAACTCTTCCTCAGTTTGCGGTTCTATTTCTTCTACATGCACTGCATATACTTGGTATCCTTTTCTAGGTGTTCTTTTTAACTGTAAAGCTGATATTTGTCTTATTGAAATGGATTTTGGTTTCCCTTTTAGTGTAAAAGGTTTCCCTTCCTCATCCACACAATGCATGGTTTTATCCCAGCAATTCATCAGAGCTTTCTTCTTTTCCAGCCAATCCATACCTATCAGCAAGTCATAGGATCCTAATGGCAATATGTTAAAATTTACTTCTGTTGTACAGCCATCTAATTGTAGTGCTGTTTTGGGCAATTTATGTGTAACTTTTCTCTTAGTTCCAGTGGCCAGCTGTACCAACCATGACTGCTGAAAATTTTCAAGTTTAATTTTACATTTTTCTACAATTCCAGGACTAATGTAACTCAAGCTTCACCGATTAATCGAAAACGATGTGAGTAGGTCAGAAATATTACCCTCCATTTCCACCATGGTTGCTTGATGTTCTGCTTGCCGATTTTCCAATGCTGCACTGATAGTTGGTATATTTCTGGCTATGTCATTTACTGTTGTTGCCTCTCGTTCTCTGCTGATCATATGAATATTTCGATGGGGACAGTCCCTCATCATATGGGGTTCTCCACAGCCCCAACATTTCAGAGGTTCCTTCATTCTGATTGTCCCTTCCTTTCTATTGTTCCCTTCTACTGGTCTTGAAGCCACTTGGGACTGAGCAGTTTGACTTTCTTTTGGTTTACTGAATTTTTTCCGCGGATGATCTCTACCAAAATTTCTTAAATATGCTGGTTTTGGTCTTTTACCTTTGAACTCACCCTTGTTCAGCCAGCTCTTCCCTTGTTCAGCTTTACCTTTAAACTGCTGATAGCATAGTCTTGCTTTTCTAACAGCTTCATCCATGGTCTTTGGGTTGTCAAACTCTATTTTCTCCTTGTATACAGTAGGCAAACAATTTAAAAATCTTTGCACCTTGGCCTTTTCTTCCCTAATGTAAGGGACATACCTCAGTAGATTAGTAAACTTAGTGACAAAATCATCATTAGTGAGCTGTCCTAGCCTGTGTTCATGGAATTATTTTGCTTTATCGTCATAATAACATTCATTCAAATAACGACTTTTGAACTTAGTCTGAAAATCTTCCCAAGTAACTGTCTTTTCATCAATAGCATGCACCATTTTTGTCTCTTCCCACTAGAGTGTAGCTTTTCCTTGTAGCTGGTAAACAGCTAATCTAGCCTTCAGATTGCTCTCATATTCATAGACTTGGAAATACTTAATCATGTTCAGCAACCAAGCTTCAGCATCCTCCTCCTTCTCCCCATCATAGGAGGGAGGTTTGATCTTCCTAAATTCTCCCTGCAACTCTCTTTTCTGCTTATATTGATTCCTAGCTGCATCCTCATCCTCAGATTCATCCATCTTTCTTTTTCCAGAACCTTCGCCTTCCTGGCTGTTCCGAGAAGTTAGCTCTCTGATGAGCTCTTCCTGCTCCTTACTGGCTGATGACAACATGTCATTTTGGCTTCTTAATTCAGCCAACTCTCGTTGCATCCTGTGCAACATAGCCAGTACCGGGGCATTGAGATCTGGAGTAGCAAACTCATCCCGCAGATCCACATAAATCCCTTCGCCTTCAGCCATTTCAACTGTACACACTTACAACACAGATTAGCAAAGTTTATAACTTCAGAAAAACAAAATATGTAATAAGCATTGAGCAAAAACGACAGCCCAATTTGTTGTAACTAGTGCTCCGATACCATTTGTAACACCTCCAGTTTAGGGAATTTTTTTTTTTTTTTTCACTGAGGTTTCCCCTCTGTTCCCATGATTCGTGAATGAGTGATTTTCAGCATTCTAACCTTATATATTTTTGTTTCTCCTCTAACGTTTTTATTCTCCTAACATATCGAGCATACACTGATATTCGGCATATTGGTGATAGAATGTCTTCCATGTGTACATATACTAATTATCTCCTATGTCTACAAGCAATGTACCCCACATATATTTATATATATATATATCCATAGTTCACCTGGATATACCTCCACTGCAATAACCTCTCCTAGCCCCTCATGCATTTTAACTTTGATAATAATGAATTCTCTATATAATGCCTACCTATAGTGGTGTATCCACATATATAAAGGGGTTAAGGTTCGTAATACATATATATGTATTGCTTCATCACATATACTATTTGCATATATATGTATATCCTTTGACAATATCCTTTTTAAGAGCATAGGTATATGCACGTTATAGTATATATAATATATAGATATGAGTCCAAGGCTTTTTGTATAACCACTCTTGCATATATATATATGTATAACGAATCTTGTTGTATATGTAGGTATAACAAATCTTTTTTATATTTATAACAAATCTTTTTGTGTATATAACAAACCTTGCGTATATAGCAAATCATTTGCAATAGTTAACTCAAAGCACGTATACCTATATTGCGCATCTATACTCATACCTACGGCATATATTAGTCCGGTTTTGGTGAATCATGTAGTGAACGTGACATTTTATTTTACACGGTATTAAAATGCCTCATTATTGTTTTGTAGGGTTATCATTCGCCGGTTTGTAACTTAATGATGTATGTACAGGTATACCACGTTGCATACTCATTTGGCGGTCGAGGATATTACTCTTACCAACCTCGTTACGTCTCCCACCGCGCGTTTTCTTCCTCCTACCCGACGGCGCCAGCTGATGATTAAGGTGGAGTTATCCAGACATGATTTGTTATTATTATTCACTCTTTAATTGTTCCGCAGACTTTTCAGGGTTTCGACGCGGATAACTCCGAGGCGTATTGCCATAGCCTGCTCTCGGCTTTGAACCCAGTACCACGCGTTGCGTTTCTATCTGTAAGTACATGTTGATAGCACTGGTCATGTTGGCGTATAGCCGCCTCACGTCCGGCTATGATCGACAGGTGGATTTGACTAGACATTCTGACGGTTATAGGTTCTGAAAGTGCAGGGCTTCCCTTCCCTCACCCTCGGTTCTGCTGAAGTTCTAGGGACTAGAAAATTATGGTTCAGGGAGCGCTTTATCTTGGAGTCTCTGTTATCAAGCTATTTCCCAGAGCGTCCAGGTTCGGTCTTGCTGAAAAGATTCAGATCTACCCTTCTGATCTTCTCACCTTATATTACTTTCGCCTGTAAAATCATCCCATTGCTTTCTATTGCTCTGGTTTATTATTTGTTTTGATACTCAGTACTAAGTCTGCTAAATAGATTGCGCAGAGAGACTGCAGATTGGTGTAGCAATTGGTCTCGTCGTGACAGAGCTCTAGCCGGTCCTTTGTGGCCGCGCTCTAGTTTTGTTTTCTGTGTTCGTTTCGGTGTATTTGGATTCTTTGGAAATACACCTGAATGTCTATTACATTTTTTCTTTCTTCTGTTACGCTTCAGGTTCCACGTTCTAGATTTTAGACTGTATCTTTATATTAAATAGCTTGGTTTTGATGATTTGTCGGTATCTAACTACACCAGTGGCCTCCTATCTGCCTACTGGAAGTGTTATTAATGTTTCATGCGAGGTAGGGTGCCGAATGTGTGATTTTGGTCATCCTCCTCGCTGAACAACATCTCCACGTTTTTTTTTTATTTCTATGATTCTTCCTATGGAAGGCACACCCTCAGCGCGTGGATTTTGATACGCTAAATCTGGAAGGGTTACCGTGTCCTCAGGCGTAGAAAGTTCCGTTACTTAAGTTGCATGCAAGTACGCAATAGCCGAACCCATATTTTGATTGCTATATCACTCTACTGTGGAGATGCCGTAGCTTTCTTTATCGTGGCTTGGCCGAGAGGCTCTTATTTTGTTATTGCTGTCTTCTCTGCAATTCCGAAGTCAGGATAATCGAACGCCATGCATTCGAATTCGTTATCTCTTGCGGAGAAATCCTTACAGCTAACCTTTCTCTGAACAGATGTGAATGGACTATGGCTTTTCCTGTTTTATGTTCTCTATCCATCGTTCAGTAGGGTTTCAACAAGCCAAGGTTAGCTATCGGTGACGAAATGGTGCGTTAAAATCCGACCGCGCTAACTTAGGTTGGCTACCTGTTTGGTTAAATTAGCGAACGAGTTTATTTGTATATTTCATGATGGCGTCTTGGTAGTTGGATCGCCACTTAATTTGTTTATTTCGTCTTATACCTAATTCGCAGCTATATGATTGGCATTTAAAAAAATTTGCTTTTATAACTCTGGTTTGACCTTGACCATACTTATATGCATATATTAACCATGAGGTTGATCGAACGAGTGTCCATCTTTCGGCGCCACCAAGATTTTGTAATGGTCATTTTATTTTCAAACCAACATCATTATCGTGACCCTAGGTTGGGTTTTATGACTTCACTTTTTGTTTCATTATATATATCATAGTTTAAAAGTGGGTTTAAAGACCATATGCGCATTCAATAGTTTTAATGCTATTTCACTTTTATAGATATATATTTGGTGTTAGGCTCATATAAGTATTCGATTTAGAAATACCTACATGCCCTAACTTTGGATACTTGAACTATATATATATGTTTTTTTTTATTAAAGGCATATGCATGTATGCAATAGTTCCTTGGACAATATTCATTTATCATGGCTTTTTATCTATAGCCATACCATATCCTTCAATGGTTAGGAAATAAATTATAACATAATACACTCTAAAATTTCTGTGAATGAAGATTTGCTTTGGAGTTTTAACAAGAGTCTATAACTACAAGTTCCATAATGCATACTCTTAATTTCTACTTTTCTTTGATGTATCTTATATGTAGTTAATAGTACTTGACCAGAGAACGTTACTTATAAAGTAAGTATTTGGCTATGTTACAGGTTCTCAAGAAGTAAGAATAAAATCAGATATGCAGTCTATACCCTGATAAATAGTCTACTGCTCATATGGAGTAGAATTACTCTTTTCCTAGCACTATTATAACTGGAAGAATACTCATCTATGCAAGCTACCAATGTTAGAAATATTATCCAGCTCACATATGCAACCTAGATTTTCACACTTTCTGCTACAGATCATGTATAGTTCAGTGCTACTATAAAGTCTCTCTAATGTACACATAAGCATATCATGTCATTTTTTTTCTACAAGGAACTCCATAAAAATTAATCATCTGTAGAGGTCAAGTAACTTCAGATTTAAACCGACCTTGGTTTAGAAATTCTGGGGTTTCTACTCTATCGATTGGCTGGTCTACAACAAGACAGAATCTGAAAGGTGATTACCTTAAGATGGATTTTGTTAAATGTAGTACCAAAATTTCTCATTGTCATAAGATTAAATTTTTATATGTAGCCAATTCATACTGTAATAAGACAGAGTAACAACAATTTCAAAACATACCACAAATCTGCAAATGACCAACCTCCCAACCTTAGAATCCTCTTTATCTCCCAGGATTCACCCCCGAGCAGAGATCACCTCCTAGAACAGATCAACCCCTGATCTGCTTAGGAGCAACTTATTTAAGCTCATAATTTCCCCAAAGCATGTTTCTAATTCTGCGTCCAGAATAGCAGGATGCTTTCTTTCCTGTTTAGCCTAGGCTTCCCATTTTTGGGATACTTTAAAGCTGCTTTAAGCTTTTCCTCGGCTTTTCCAGCTTTTTCTCACCTCTTCCCAACTACTCCTCTTCATTGGGGCAATTTAGATTCCTCCTCAAATCTAAATAATTCTTTCAAGGATTTTTGAAAGATTTTTGGGGATTTGTTGCCTTATCCATCCTCATGGATTTTGGCAAGTGATCTCACATTCTCTTTTTGGTCAAAATGCACAATCATTTTATTTATTTCCTCAAATAAAATATGCAAATACATTCATACCATATTCATTTTTTGGGGTCCACCCCCTTAGGATTTGAGTTCAAATGTCTAACTTTAAAAATTCAACACACAAATTGGGGGTATTACACCCCCCTTAAAGAGAACATTGTCCTCGATGTTCTTCTCTTGTTGGAACATTAACCTTTAATTTTCATTTCCAATTATTTAGGAAATGTAAAATAATACCTAAATCCTAATACTTTCATAAAAACTCACGGAGCACTTAGCCCTTTAATCATCAAAATGATAAGAAAACTCTATCAAGTGCACATTGCATTTTATTTAGGAGTTACACTAGTCTTTCTCTCCCACTAGTGTTTTTGCAAATTATTTTCTTTCTCTCCCACAATAATTTCAATCCAATTCAAACTCATGGTATTTATCTCCAACCATTTCCTTTGCAAATTACTGTCTTTCTCTCCCACAGTAATTTCATTGAAATTCAAACTCATGTCATTAATCTCCAGCCATGTTCCTCTCATATGTTAGGAATTTAAAGTTCAATAAATCATTATTTTATCTAACATGAGTTATTTCAGTCGCCTATATATTTCAATTAATCAATTTCACATTCATACTTTTATCAAGTCTTTAATTTCTCTTTGGTAATGACAGACACTCTTGGTATTATAAATATTCCCATGAGAAATTTTGGCTTAACCTCAATTCCTATCAGTCAACCCAGTCGACTGATATTTATATGTGTATATAAACATATACTCATTTGTATTTCGCAGATCTGTTTTTCAGAGTTTTGTCCAACTCTAATGGATCAATATGTCCCTTTTCTCTAACTTTTTCAGTTAGCAAGCTTTATAGACTTTCTAACCTCTATAATTATAAAATTTCAGCATCTATGTATAGATATCTACATATACATCTATCTATATTCAGTTAACCTTCTTTGCTTCAACTACTTTTACAACAGTTTATATTGAAAGTGGATAGATGCTCTTTTCCCAGTATTTTAAATATGTTTACAATCTTCCTTTACCCATACTTTTACCACATATAACAATAAGGCTATTCTCTTATGTTATTGTTAAGATTATTCAGCATACTTGTTGTTCCTGTTTACCGTTTTGTTAAAAATTTCAGTTTATACACACAGCAACTCCATTTTCATTTTAAAAGACAGCAAGCTACACCGGTACATTTGTTATTAGATTTGACATTCAGGAAATCTATCATCTCTAACTTTATTACTACAGGGTACTTATCCCCGAAATCCAACCATTTGTCCCTGCTATTAACCTACTGTATTTTCAACTAATAGCTCTAATTTGCAATTGCATGAGGTACTGAACAAACAGTCAATCTAAAATTTGCATAAGAAATCATAACATAATGATTCATATAAACTTTGCATAAGAAATCATAACATAACAATTCATATAACCTTATAAAAATTCATAGATAAATCTCCAAATTTATGTATGCATATCGATACTATGACCAGTCCTCCCAACCTTAGAGTTCGTCTATCTCCAGAACCCACCCCCGAGCTGAGATCCTCCAAGAACAGACTAACCTCAATCTGTTCTGGAGTAGCTTATTTAAGATATGCTCTCCCCAAAGCCCGTTTCCAATTCTGCGTCCAGAATTTCAGGATGCTTTTATTCCTGTTTTCCTAGGCTTCCCTTATTTAGGTACTTTAAAGCTGCTTTCTTCTTTTCCAGCTTTTCCAGCTTTTTACCTCTTCCCAACTACTTTCCTCATCATTGGGGAATTTAGATTTTTCCTCAAAAATCTAAATTAGAAATAACTTCTTTCAAGGATTTTTGAAAGATTTTGGGGAAAGTCTTTACCTTTTCCATAACCTCATGGATTTGGCATGTGATCTCAATTTCTCATTTGGTCATAGTGCATACACAATATTTTATTTATTGTTCATAAATAAATAATTAACCACATCCACACAATAATTATCCATTGGGGTCCACTCCCCTTTGGGTTTATGTTCAAATGTCTAATTTGAAAAGCATAGAACTTGGGGGTGTTACAAAAACTCTAGAGTCCTGATGATGAACCACACTGGCTGGTTCGAAACGCGTCGACCAAATTCATTTGGATGTGATTTTTACCGAAAGATTTTTTTTTCACAACTCTAGAGTTATTTCCTGAATACCCCAACTAAAGTATTCATTAACTCAACAATAAAATAAAATATTACCTCATTACATCAATCCCATCATAGCTTCCATAGCCATTGAATCCAATAAAAATTCAATGTCTAAAAATAGTCAATATCTACAAATCCACTGTAATTTACATAATTTTCCATTGCATATTATCATTAAGGCAAAGGAACATTTATGTACACCATGCATCTATACTTGACCCACAACATGGGGTCCAAAATTTGTCAAAGCACATTGACAACAATTCATCGCATGTAATATAGGTGGTATACATTCAAAATTTCCACATGATAATAATAATCATGTAGCTTAGAAAAAAGACATTAACATATGTTGCATACCATAGCATGATACTTTATTTAAGGTCTCACCTTAGCAGCCATCAATATTTTAGAGAACTAACAGTCCCATTGACCACTAGGACACAAAATGTGATTCTTTTTCTTTTTTTTTTCGCTTACCATTAGCTTGCAACCATATAAGCAACAACCATTGAAGAATTTTGTGAAAATAATTTGCAATCATGAAATCTACAATCACTGTAGACTTTTTTTCAAATAGTATGCAAGCATGCAATCTACATCCATTGAGGAATTTTAACAACAATTTGCAAGCATGCAATCTATGGTGGATAAGGCATTCTTCCAAATAGTTGGCAAGCATACAATCTACTACCATTGAGGGACTAGTTAGCAGAGATGAAATAAATTTCCATAAATATGTTTATACTCTCATAGAGATAGTAAAACTAGAATTTCTAGAACATCATGAATCATATTAATATCATCAATGGTAAAATTTCCGCTAATAACAGAACCAACAATCCCTACAACAGCATCTAATCAGGAAATTTGACCAACTTATGGATCCATTTCTAAACATAACTTTTTCTTGGAATCACCATGGGGGTTACATGATCTCAAGGTATGAAAACCCCTTGATATTAAAGATTAATCACATCCAAAACTTACATGGATGAAATTATTTAAAATGCAAAACCGTGGATCTCAATTACCACTTTTTGTCGAAAACATTGAATGCAAACTTTCCTCTACAACTCTAAATGAAGAAAGAGAACCCACAATTATGCTACTATGATTTTTTCATTGAATTTAAGTTCACTATGTGCGTTCTATTTCACTCGTTGCTTATTTTTAACAACTAAAGAGGTTCGTTCAAGTATATATATATTTTGTTTTCAACATTCCATTGTCCTCTTCAGCGTCAAACCCAACTTCTATATTATTTAGTTATCACACCAACCATACATGTATTCATTATTTATAGGTAGTGCATGATAACTTTAGCCATGTTTTTCCATTTTTTTTTTTCTTATGCACCATAATAATTTTTCTCACATTATGCATGCAAAGGTTGGTAATTAATCTACAATATAAAAAGTGAGTGCTCAAGATGGTTCATAGGTACAATAGAAGTTTTATTGTCTTTTATCCACATCCATATTAAAATTTCATGAGCACAACATTTAAAGAAACATTTTAAATGTCTACACTTTCATGCAGTCACTAATCATGCAACATGCATCTCATGTTAATTGTAGTATACTACAAGTTTAATTAAAATCATACCTGAGATGATGCCCACTAGCATCATACCTCTACTTCCTTTTTGCATAACGATTCCCAAAAGGCGCCAGTGTTGCAACCTTTTGCTCTGATACCATTTGTAACATACCCCGAGAATCTCGCAGGAAAAATGCATGGAGTTAGGACTTTTTTTCAACATTTACGAATGTGTAACCTTATAAATTTATTTATATATTTCTGCATTAACCATTTAAATACCCATTATCATCACTTAGAGAAATATTTAGCAAAAATCATAGTGAGTTACACAACCATTAATTATTCTTGTTGTAGCATATTAACTTAAATTTCCTGCTATAACTATGCATCGATCCCATGATCATTTTAATTCAATTAGTAGATCACCTAATTGATAATATCAACGTCATATCATGAAAGAAATTAACATCATCAAAACGACACAATTAACAATCCCATAAATAGACACCGATATACCCTGGAAACCCCGTAGGGTGAAAACCAGCAAACGTTTAATTTTATTATTAAACGCTCGTGAGGGTTGTCACCCCTCACTCAATGGTTATAAGGGAGTCCATCCCTTGACCATTGTCATAAGATTTACATATAAAAATAATCTTAAACGAAACATAACTAGCTATAAGCTATTACAATCATCATGATACCATTTACCCACGAATCATCAATCTCTGTCTTTGTAGTCAGACTGCTTCCTTCAGGGGATCATTGTGCAATTGGAACTACTAAACCTGCATGGACTAACAACTCTTTATCTTCCACAATGTTAAACTTGAAATTTCCTTTTCTCAAGTCATCCTTCTTTCCTGCCATTTCTGTCGTCGGCACACTTGATATCATGATTAGATAAAATATTAATAAACCAATAATAAATCTCTATTTGTGACACTTCAACAAATATTTGTATGCATTTATAAAACATAACCACATTGACATCAGTTTCCTTATTTAACATCATTTCACATGCATTAGTAACAAATAAATCAATATCAAGCATCCTCTTTCCACCAAACACTAATAAAATCTTGCATGCACTTTCCTATTATTTCCAAAAGAAAGCTAACATACTATATAATAATACTGTGCATGCAAATACATAACAATATTTTCAAGATAACTATCCCAACAAGCAATTTCTCTTTTTGCCTACTCGTATGTTTTCTTTTCAATATGGATTAATGCAATAGATGTTATACTTACGCATGTGAATACATCTTCTTTTCCAAAAACATATTTTCCACCCAAGATCTATTCATAATGGTTACTATGTATAACAATGCCAACTCTATTTCAAACAAAGTTAACATACAAGTTATAGTTTTGTGCATGCAATAACATATCTTGTTCTTCCTGCATGTAAAACATATATTTCTTTCCAAAAGAAACCAAATAAATATTCCATGGAAAAATAAACACATTTCTTTTCCAAGGGTCAAATGCATACCACTTATCATTTCATGCATGCAAAGTGACATTTCCCTCTCATCCAAAAGATATAACCAATAACTATGCATAATATTCTCCCAAGATAAAGCTAATCCCATAGCTAATCCCTTTAGGTTGGACAAATACATATTATTTTTCCCAAAAGAAGGCTAACACAATAAATATTATGTGATTGCATCTTCCTTTTCTCTAGAAATCTAATACTCAAAAAATATATTTTCCCATGCATGCAAGCATATATGTTTTTCTAAATAATCTTACATAATAAAGCATGTGATTACTCTTTTTCCTCTCTAAGAATCTAATCCAATAATGCATACAAGGATATATTTTTATCTTCTATTCATTTTGAAGAGTTTTAACAAAATAATTATTTCCTTGCATACAATTATGCAATGTTCCAAATGGGAAAAATATAGGCTCAGTAGGGAATATCTTAAGATATTCCACTATGGAATCACAGCAATATGGAATTACACCAATAGATCTAAACCAGAGATAGACTCGCATGGCATTTACTAGATGCATCACCTTCACAAGGAAGGGTGAAATCCAGAGGCTTCCTGGCCCATTCCAGACTCTGTCTATAGAAGAATGGTGGAACACAGCAAGTGTGGGAATGACACACTCATCTTAGATTTTTCTGCTCTTAGGAACCTTAGATCCATAGATCTAAAGAATGGATCCAAAAGAGAAGTAAAAACCAGCCAAGGAAGAAGCGCTAAATTCCGCTCTCAGAAAAATCTGCAATAGGCTCAAGGAGGACATTGTATAAGCAAGCCAGTGTGAAAATAATGTAGAATAGAGCTGGGTTCCCTTATTTTAGGCTGTGTCAGACCTCAAGAAAAGTTTCAGCAAAAATAAATGAGTTTAGAGGTTTTAACAGATCTCCCACAATCAACACTAGCTGAAAATCAGCTAAAGGAGAGAGTTGGTAAATAGAGAAAACGTCCTTTATAAATTGCGCATTTTCTGCTGGAAGACACTAGCAATTAGCCACTAGACTCATGTTATACTATGGCATCAAGAAATCAGATCTATAATCAAGTTCCTTTGTAGAAGCATTGGATTTACTTGAAGCAAGAGCAAGAATCCTTCAAAAATAATAGCAGAAACAATTGGAAAAGCTGCAGAAAGACTTGACAGCATTTTATATGAGGAGCTTCAGCTGATGTAGGTTAATATTCAGATCTACAACTAATATATGGCTAAAACATCAGATCCATACCAGATCTGGAACTACTCAGCCTTCTAAACAAGATCCCCTTGGGGTTTTATCAAAATAATGCATAAACAAGTGTAGATCTAGCTTTTAATACACTGAAATTTTTATTGCAAATAAATTCAATCATTATATAATCATGGTCCATATGCAAACAAAGATATGTTCAAAGGATATGGTTACTCATCTCTTGATGCATGCTTGAAATACTCTCTTCCTCTTCCTTGGCTCCATTCTCCCTGTATTCTCCCATTTCCCTCTTCAATTTCTCTCATGGGATTATAATAATAAATAGAATTAATTAAAATGGAATAGATTTTATAAATCATAAAAGTATTCCAATTTTTTTCTAAAGTATTCCAATTAATTAATAATATGAATTCCATCTTTTCTAATTCATAAAAGCATTCAAGCTTTTCTAAATCCTAAAAGTATTCCAGCTTTTTCTAAACCATAAAATAATTCCATAAAGCCTCCATAAATCTGATTTTTCCTAAATCAGAAAAGCATTCCATAAATCCCTCTTGCTTTTATTTTTAAAGGTAGATTTTCTTTTTCCTTATGAGAAAAATATCACTTATCCATACTTTTTCCAAATCTATTACTCATTATTTCTAAAACTCATAAAATGTGTATTGTGAAATATAATTTACATTTTCCATGAGAATATAATTATTATAAATAAAATAATTAAGAAACAATTCTTCCAATATTCTTATAATCAACAATTACAAGAATATTCTTCATTTAATATCAATATAATAATTAATAATATTTAATTATTTAATAACCCTCATTTTATGAGAGTTTTTATGGTGGCTTATGCGAGGGATATTACATGAGGTTCCCCCTAGATGCAACCACTCGAACCTTGAGAGTGCGCAGTATGGGATTAAATTCATTCGAGTATCTTTCACATGTCATTTTCGTTGAGCACCATCTTGCCCAACATCAACAAGATTTTTTCCCTGGAATCATTATTAAGAAAATCTCTAACTCGTAGCATCTTCATTCTCTAATTCATGTAAATAGTCAACGTGTGCTTATTTTTCCTACCCTCGCATGTCATGCGTGAGCTATCCATTCTCAGATGAATTATCAAACACCTTTAAACTCGGAAAACAACCTCTCTCAACTATCATATCAACTTTAGAACCTTGTATCTCCTCTTGAACCTCCATTGGGATTTGTTTTTTGAAGCTACATGTTTAGTTTTCCATGCTTAAGTGAGTTCAAGAGCTAGTAAATTTTCTATATTTGTCATTTTCATGGATGCACTTTGTACATTTCCTTACCAAGGCTAAGGGGTTAGCGGATTAACTAGATATGAATTCTGCAAGAGGGGCTACAAGATGGAGATTGGTGGAGTATCCAAGGCAAATAAATCATGTTCCAACTCCTAGAGACAACAAAATATTTGACGTGGATGGAGCAACAAGGATATGAACAATGGAAAAAACAAAAGTGGTGTCAAAATGGAGTGCAAGACTATAATAAAGGCACATAAGGGTAGTCACCACTCAGAGAAATCAAGGCAGACTAGAGGGAGAATGGGTGAAAATGACCCCAATGCTAGAGAAAAATACACAGATTGAAACACCAAATATCATTAAGGAGCCATAAAATATCTTTGGATATGAGGAATGAATGTGAGAGATGTAGCCAAATTCAAGAATGATGGAGGAATAATGGCCACTACTAACCTCCCTTCCATGTGTGTGAGGTTCATGTGTATATGTGCCATGACAGTACAATAACTCATATGTCTCTATAGTAATAAATATGGGCTCCTGCCACATTTAGAGATGGAGTCTCACATGGATCCATGTCACCCTTAACAATTGCGGGATGTGACAATGACCCCTCCCTATCCAACCTCACCCGATTCAAGAAAAAATTGTATTGATCAACAATGGCATATCATATATATGTATAACTTTAATAATCCATACCCGACATAAATGATGTTGTTTTCTCCATTCTCTTAGTTTATGTATACAAATTTATTCAATTCAATTTAAATATTTTGTATGTTTTATTAGTTTTATATACTTGTCTTAAGATTTAAAGATAAAATTTTATCTACTTATTATGTTTTTCCTAGCATTTATATTGTTTAATATTGTTTGGTTAGATTTTTTTGATATTTACTTCTCAAAGGATTATGAAAAAAAGATATAAATAAATGTAATTTCAAATCCTTAAAACATGGAGGGTTTTGAAGTTGTTGATGGTGTGCTATTAGGCAGTTGGTCACTGTTTAAACACTTTTAACATATTCTCAAAAAAGGATTGATTTCTCTAATTTTCATTTCCAATTAATTAAAAGTGTGAAGTTAGAGACAGTGTATGAAGATATCAAAGCGAGATTAAAGCATGGTTTTCAACCTTATATCTCCTCCGTAGAGACAGTGTATGAAGATATTAAATCCATATTAAAGCATGGGTTTCAACCTTATATCTCCTCCTCCTCATAGTCTATAATGACTATCATAATAGATCCTCAACCGAAAGTTGTGAAGGCAATTATAAATTATGCATAAAGAGATCAATAAATTAATTTTGAACCATAAATCTCCTACTCCTCACAATCTTGAAGGGAATCATTGTGTGCTCATAATCATGCATCGTGTGCTCCTAACACTCTTCAAGTTGGAGGAACTTAAACTAATACATTTCCTACCATTCTACAAATTAAACTTTTTTTAATTTGATATTTGGATAACTAAACTTCAAATTGCAACTTCGCTCATGGCTAAATGCAGCCATTGCCTCTCACATTCTGACTTTCCCATCAATGGAAATTATGTTATGAGACGATACTGGCCATATTTCCTTCAAAATATTGCTAATATGGTTTTCATAGTTTGTGATTGATTGTCAAGCAACTTTGACAACTAGTTTCCTTAGGCCAACCACCATTTTGAAATTCTAATCTTAAACTAAAGATCAACTGTACAATTTGAAGGAGATTAATATTAAAATTACCAGAACAAATTATGTTATTTGTCACATTAAACAAATTAATAAGAATAATAAAAAGCTAATTATAATTTTGTCTTATAATAAGTTGTAAGTTGTTGGATAATAACAAAAATTAATTATAAGTTTGTGCCATGCAATTTATGACAAGTATATGTTGTTGGATAAAAAAAATTAATTATAAGTTTGTGCCATACAATTTATGACAATAAAATTAATTTTGGTAAAAAATATTATTATTATTATAATATATTATTATTTTAAAGAAAATAGATAATTAAAAAATGAAATTGAAGCTATCAAGATTATAAACTGTTATTGTTAAAACAAATCTCTTGAAAATATATTTAATAAGATTAATTAGAATTCAAACAGAGACATCTTCTTAATTTTCAACAAAAATAATCCATATAAACCCATATTTTATTTAAAAAAAAAACAAATTTTGTTATTATTTGACCGAATATAAAATATTGATAATAAAAATGTTGATTCGTTGGATTTTGAATCGGGCGATTCTAACGCTTCCTGTGCAACAGCGGCTCTAATCACTAACGGAGTGAGAAAGGATAACCAGTTCCGTACCAAGGGTTAGACATGTAATTATCAATGAAATATTTGATATAAATCCATATTTTACTTAAAAAAATATCAAACTTTATTATTATTATTTGACGTGATATAAAATATTGATAATAACATTGTTGATTCCTTGGATTTTGAATCGGGCGATTCGAATCGCTTCCTCTGCCGTAGCGGCTCTAATCACTAACGGAGTGAAAGATAATTTAACGGCAATACTAGTTTTATGACCTTTATTTTAAACCTAATTTAACTCTGGTTCCGTACCAGGGCTTCGGGATGTAATTATCAATCAAATGAACCGTTAGAAGTTGTTGAGGCTCTCCCTTCAAAAATTCGATGATGATTATTTGCTTTTAATATTTACCATTTTAACCATGATGTGGATAATTTTTCCAGTCACTCTCATATTTAACTTAAACATATCAGTAACTAAGTACATTTTGTTTGGGATTTATTATAAATTTTTAATTTTAATTTTTTAATTTTAAAATTTGAACCTTCCAATAATATTAAGATGTTTTTGCTGAAAATAAAATATCTAACACTAGTGTTAAAGATAGTTAAGACATGTGAATGAAAAATTTAGATCAATAAATAGAAAGTTAATATTAGGAAATTTTTGTGGTTAATAATTTTATTTGGAAAATTTAAAGGTATATTTGATCATTATACATTTATATAAGCTAAATACTTATAATTTATATCGATCCTATTTATTTTATTAATTAAATGTAGTTGTGTTAATTAAAAATTAAATTTGTAATCCAAATAAGTCCAGAATTTAGAATTTCACAATGAAAATGTAAAGAAGTCAAATTGGTAATTGTCCTTTTAACGAGTGTTAATTAAATTTGTAATCAAATTAAGCTCAGCATTTTGAATTTCACAATGAAAATGTAAAGAAGTCAAACTGGGAATCGTACCCTTTTCAAGTGTTTATATGGCACGTTGCGATGATCTATGTGTTCAAACTGGTTAAATTGACAAGACATGTACATCTTAGTAATAAAATCCATATATTTCAAATTTAACCATTAATGTTGCATCTGAGTAAGAAAACTCATTTATTTCAAATTTTACCATTAGTGAGTAGATGCTTTGAGGAATCGGATGTAAAATTTCGTAGACTATGCGGCACCCTCAATGAAACACTAATAGATGATTGTTTGATAATCCCGTTGGAACATATTACCCTCGCACGGGCATTTGGCTGAACAATTGTGGACAAGGGGCACTGAAGAATCGCTGTGGGCAAATAATTGACCTGGATGTCTTCAATGGTTCTGGTTGAGGAAAATTAGTGTTTCGTTGAGGAAGATTAGGGTTTCTTGGTTTAGTTTGATGAAGATTAGAGTTTGTGTTAGTTTGATTAGGTTTCTTGGTTCAGTTTGAGGAAGATTAGGGTTTGTGTTAGTTTGAGAAGTTGGATTGATGCAGGTGACATGTGCTTCGTGAATTTACTATTTGTTACATTAAACAAATAAATAATAAAATTTTAATTGTGAATTGGTTAGATATAATTTATAAATTTCTGACATGTAAATTAAGTGTTTTATGTGGGTTTATTCAATATTACAAATTTTATGTATTCCTTTTTTATTGTAAAATTATTAATAAAATTTTAGTCATAAGCTTGTATCTTACTATTTATAAAATATAAATTGGTTAGTTGATATAAGAAAATATAAATTGGTTAGTTGATATAAGGTTTAATCTTGTCAAATTATTAATTCAAAATTTATAAAATAACGTTGATAATAATATATAAAGATTAAAAATTATCCAAACTCAATCTAACCTAACACATTTCTAATAACCTCATTTTATATATAGATTACACAATCTTAATAACAAAATACTCCTAAAATTTAAAAAATATATATAATAAAAATTAAATTATATGATCATTTATAATCATTGGAAATTTTGATTCTGTGCATGCCAGTGGGATCCATGTTTCAACGATAGATTCCACACATGCTTCGAGGCACGATTACTTTTCTCTATTTTTTTTAATTATTTGTCTAATTATGGAGGGTAGTTTAAATATTCCTTCCATTAAAATAAAAGCAAGCCTAATCTAGGGAGGTAGAAGTTGACTTGACCACAAACCTAAAATAAAATACATGATAATGGCCTTTTACATAAGATTATTTCTAATCAAATATATCTAAATTAATCAAATAAAATTTAAGATTATTTCTAATCAAATTTATGTGAATTAATCAAATAAAGGTTAAGATTATCTCTAATTCAAATTTATGTAAATTAATCAAATAAAAATAAAAATTATTTCTAATAAAATGTATTTAAAATAAAGAAATTAAAATTAAAATAATCTTGATCGAAAATAAAGATTGCGTCATCTTAGAAGCTGATATTGATCACTTTGATTTCCAATAAAATTCAATTTTATTTTTTTTAAATAATTAAATAAATTTTCATTAATTAATTAATTATAAAGTTTTTATAGATTAAATTTTATTTTATTATCATTTTTATTATTATAATATTTTAAAGAAAAATAATAATTTAAATATATGTTCACCACTATCAATATTATTAGGTGTGGTTTAAGAAAAAAAATTCATAATTATATATGATACTCCACAAATTATATTGAATAAGATTACCTCATATAAAAACCAAGATACTTATTTAAATTTCTGAAGAAAGTTAGGTGGCATTCTAATAAAGATAATAACTATAAATCCCAACTATTGTGATTATTTTTCTATTTTATTTATTTAATTTTTAATGAGAATAAGTAAGGTTTTATAATTAAATCTAAGAGCGAGTACCCATGAAATTAGTTACATTTGTTCATCACATGTCTGGCGGAGTACATCTTATAATAGCATTCTAACAAGAAACAATTTTTTCAACAATCATATATTAGTCAATGCTATTACTCTCATCCTATGGTAGCTTATTTTTGTCTGAGTGTGATCTCCTTTTTTCTTGCTAGCCACATTGTACTCCTTGAGGTTAACATCCAAAGCATTGATTTCTTCGTGTAAAGAAAAAAATCTGTGTAGGTAATGCCTCGGTTTCATCCATATCCCTTTTTATTGCTAGCAACATTGTACTCCTTGAGGTCGACATCCAAAGCATGGATTTCTTCCTGTAAAGAATAAACCTATGTAGATAATGCCTCGGTTTAATCCATCTGCCTGCTAGCCTTATGTTCAATTCTTGGACATCTTCCATTAGATTAACAATAGTTGTTAGTGGCTTTTGCAATTTCATATTCATTACAAACATATCAAGTTTTAATGTGTCCATTTTCTCAAGTATATGTGTGACTCTCTCCTTATCTGCACCTTTCTCTACCACTGGTGCCAAGATTACGTTCTTTTCTATACCACATTTTTTTCCACCCAATCAAGATAAGAAAATTTGATTAGCCTTTGTATCTCCAAATATCCCCTCTACTCCCTGATGTCATATTCTATTATCACAAGCACATGGTTCAACACTACATAAGACCTTCACCTTCTCCACCTTCACCTTCTCCACTTGCCAATTTTTGTTCCTTGCCCACTTTATTATTTGGCCTTATCTCAATTCTCTACCAAAGCTTATATTTTTATTATCCGAGTTGTTCTCACTCCAGTTTATCCCTAGTAGAGTTTTTAAACTTGCAAACTACCTAATTTTATAGAGAAGCATTCGGTCCGGCAGTCCATGAACCTCACTGCATTGCTTTTGATCCTAATGAGTTTTAGATTTTTTGTAATTTTTAATGTTATGTCAATATGAAAATGTTTTAGGATTTTTATGTCACATTTACCATGTGATATGTAATATGATAGAGAGAAAAAATAGTTGCAAAAATACTCACTTCATTTTGGAATTTTCGAATGTATTGAATCTATAGTCTTTGAAAAAAATGATTTTTTATTATCATAAAAATACAATTTTAATATCTTTTCAATTTTTTATGATGAACAGTCTATTTCAAATATATGTGAAAATTACTTCTTCAAAATTAATATAAAATTAAATACTAACTTAATAATTATAATAAATTAATATATATGAAACACATATATTTTTTAAATATTTAAAACCAAAATAGTTTAAAAACAACATAATAAGAAATTTAAAAAATAAATTAAAATATGTAATAAAACTAATAAGTTAAAAAAAGATAATATAAACTCAAAAAAATTTAAAATATATAAACCAGTGCTTATTTTAATAAAGGAGGAAACCAATGTGAAATTCATACTTTTATTTACTATCTTTTTAAAATTTTAAAACAATACAATATATGGATAAATGAAAATATATAAAGCATTTCTTATTTTAAGAAAGCATGAAACAATGTGAAATTCATACCTTTATTTACTAATTTTTTGAATTTTAAAACAATAAAATGTATCGATATTTATATTAATGATAAAAGTAATATATCAATAGTTATATTGATGTTACAAGTATAATAAAATTGTTGTTAAATATGAAAATGTTTCTTTTTAAATATACAAATGTTTAAGGGTAGTTGTGTTAATTTGAAAATTTTAAGATAACTAAATATATAAGAAATAATTTTTTATTTTTTTTTACCAAAAATATAATCTATTAAAATAAATTACACATAAATATAACTAGTATCTTTTTATTATAGTTAATTTTAATAAATAAAATATTAGGAGAAAATCCTATATATTGTAATAAATAACATAAACTATTGATATGTATTTTAAATCCTTATACCTTCTTGAATGTATATACATTAAAACTCTATATGTTTTAAATTGCTACCTTTTAGTCCTATATTATAGAGTAGATCACGGTAGATTTACAAGAGCCCAAAAAATAAGATATGCAATTTTAGAAACTATTATTTATTATCTTTTATTTGTAAATGTTAAATTAATAAGAGGCCAAAGTACATGATATGGAAAAAAGTGCTCTACTAAGGCTTTGTTAGCACAGTTGTGACTTTTTTGACATTAGTCCTCTTCCCTAAACACGTCATGCACTGCTTCTGTAGGGTTCTGAACCTCTACAGACTTGAGTGGAAGGGTCAATGTCAGGACCGTCGTGGTGAGAGGGGTCACATTCCTACCACGACGCAAAAAACTAGACACCCTTTGTGCAAGGTCATCATGTTAATGGATTGAACGACTCCTCCTTAGCTGCAGAAACCCCAGTTATGGGGGTTTAGCGCCAAGCAAATGAAGGTCGAATTTGATGCCTTCCTAAGGTGGAAATTAGTCACAAATTTTTCATCCCAAACAATCACTTGGAAAATGCTCAATAGTAGATGAAATATCATGCATTGATCTACAAATTATTAGGGATTTGGCCTAGAGAAAAAAATATTCTAGCCTCGATCGAGAAAAAGTGGTCCACAATGGGAAATTTTGAGCTTCGAATCACGTGAAAAGGCTTCTTCACCATGATCTTTGAATATCTAGAGGATTGGAAGAGGATCTTCAAAACAAAACATATTTTATGGGAAGCGTAAGCCTCTTCATCCTATATTGGGAGGAATTCTACAACTTGGACAAAGAAGAATTCACCGCAGCTCTTGTCTACATCTAAATCTATTCCCTCCTAAACGATTTTTTTGAACCTCACATCCTGGAAGGAATCGGCAACTCAATAGGAGAGTTTGTAAAAAACTCGTAGATCAGCAAACACCGATGACATGTGACCTATGCCCCGATCTGTTTCCATATGAACATATCTCAACTACTACCAGAATCCATTGATCTAATCTACCACTACTCTACATGGACCAAACTGCTAGATTATGAACTCGTCCCTTTCAAATGTCATTATCGTCATGAGTATGCCCATATCTTCCAAGATTTCCCATTTAATTAGCAGACCAATCTCGAGCAGTTGTGCTGGTTAAGGATGGTATGTATGTCAACTTGAGAGTGTTGATCATTTACTCATGCATGGGTGTTGAATTGTGTTGGTCGATTGATCGAAGAGGCCTATTTTTTTATTTGTGTTTTCTCGATGAGTTTTGACACCAAGATGAAAGAGTAAATGGAGATGTTCAAATGATGTGAATTTTTTTCTTTGAAGGAGCACAAGGTTATGCCTTCAGGTTATGTTTCTTGCATGATATGTTTTTTAGATTGATAGTTGTGCTTAAGACAAGATGTCACAGGATTTTTAAAGGTTGACTATTGTGAAAGAGGTTCATGTTTAGCCTTCTGCAACACCCCCAATTTGTGTGTTGAATTTTTAAAAGTTAGACATTTAAATCCTAAGGGGGTGGACCCCAAGGGATAAGTGTGGTTTGAATGTAATTGCATATTTTATTTGAGGAAATAAATAAAATAATTGTGCATTTTGACCAAGATGAGAATTAGAGATCACTTGCCAAATCCATGAGGATGGATAAGGCAATAAATCCCCAAAAATCTTTCAAAAAAATCCTTCAAAGAAATTAATTTAGATTTGAGGAGGAATCTAAATTTCCCCAATGAAGAGGAGTAGTTGGGAAGAGGTGAGAAAAAAGCTGGAAAAGTTGAGGAAAAGCTTAAAGCAGCTTTAAAGAGTCCCAAAATGGGAAGCCTAGGCTAAACACGAAAGAAAGCATCCTGCTATTCTGGACGCAGAATTAGAAACATGCTTTGGGGAAATGTGAGCTTAAATAAGCTGCTCCTAGACAGATCAGAGGTTGATCTGTTCTAGGAGGTGATCTCTGCTCGGGGGTGAGTCCTGGGAGACAAAGAGGACTCTAAGGTTGGGAGGTTGGTCAATTGCAGATTTTGGTATGTTCTGAAAATTTTGTTAATTCTGTGTTCTGATGGTATGAATTGGCTACATATAAAAAATTAATTAAATGGCGTGTTTGATGTTAGTACTACATTTAACAGAATCCATACTAAGGCATTAACCTTCCAGATTCTGTTTAGTTGTAGACCAGAAGTCCATAGAGTAGAAACTCCAGAAACTCTAAACCAAGGTTGGTTTAAATCTGAAGTTACTTAGTCCCCATAGATAATTAAATATTATTTTGTTTCTGTTGATGCAACTGGGATACTTTATGTTCTTATGTCTGCTAGGAACTTTTTATAGTATCACTGAAGTATACATGGTATGTAGCAGAAAGGAAGAAAACAAGATCTTAAAATAGAGATTTCAGATATGAGCATTCTAACATTTATAACATTTATAGATTGCATATATGAGTATTCTAACATTTATAATGGTGCTAGAAAAAGAGTAACTCTACTCTATATGAGAATTAGACCATTTATAAGGGTATAGACTGCATATCTAATTATATTCTTACTTCTTGAAAACCTGTAACATAGCCAAATACTTGCCTTATAATTAATGTTTTCTAGTCAAGCACTATTAAATACTTATAGATATACCTTAAAAGAAAAATAGAATTTACAAGTAAGTATTCTGGAATATGTAGTTTGACTCTTATTGAACCACAAAGTAAATGTATACTATAGAAGAGTTATATTTCTCATAGCAATTATAAAGTAATTTGTATTTTGACTTCATCTCTAACCTTTGAACCAAACATTAGGGCAAGGGAGATAAAATATGCTCAAGGCATATCATCAATAGAACTATCAAATACATATATATATATGTACTTAAGACCAAAAGTATATATATTTACTAACAAGCATCGATAGAAATACAAATTATATACACATTGTATAATTTAGAATAGCATTACACAATTCGGTACTTAATAGTCCCGACCACAAATGAGCCATATATATATATATATATCTAAAATTTATATGTCACCAGCGCGATAGTAATACCAATTATATATTTCAATGATGCGTGTTAAAAAGGGAACATATCTATGAAATATATATATAAACATATATTTGTGAAAAGTGGAAACGTCATGAGCTAATCTAATAAATAATTAAAACAAAGTGTGGTTATGTACCAATATGGAAGGAAAACAACGTACATATACAGGGATAGTGGCCGCTACGTGGCGCAGTCCAATTCTTATGATAACTCCAGCAGTTAATAAATGGTCTTGTACTCAGAGTGGCCTTACATTAATATCAAACCTGGAAAATTTGAAGTTGCAATTGACGTTTGGGTTGGTTTGTGGCAGACCAGAGTGATTTGGTTATAAAACAATGATATATGTTTAAACCTAGTCTGTGTGCGAAGCTCTACGGTCATATAATAATGTCTACTCTATTGCCATTTTTAATCATCGGCTACTAAGCAGAAGAAGACGAGTTGGTAACAATATGGCAGCAATACATACATGTGTGCAAATTGACTGTACAACTATAAATCGACGCGGCGGTGGTTAGGACCGCTTCACCTCTCGGGTGCAAGGTATGACAGTAGGACCGAATTTCACAGACATGCGGTCATTCTAATTCCAATACAGAACATTACTAACATTAAACCTACAGAAAAACAAAGACGTGATCGCATAAAGGGAAAGAAGTTACCATTTGATGAGTTCGGCTTTTTCTCTGACGATGATAGCAAGACCATAGTGCCAGCTACCGCAAAGATAAGTTGCTAAAGTTAAAAGTGAGAGGTCAGAGCGCTGTGGACCATAACCACATCCGAACCATGCAACATCCAGAAATACTTAGCCATACAATTAGAGCAACAGTTAGCGTGGGTTATAGATTGAACCCAGATCTAGGAAAACCAATACACTTAAACGAAACGTTTAGATCTCTGTTACGATGTGGATTAACTAATGTGAAAACCTGACAGTAAAGATTTTCTTCGACAGAGTAAAACGTAGAAATAGAAAACGATATAATATACAAATTGTTAATAGTAAATACACAACAGCCCGGTAATAAGGGGAACACTGTCTCATTATAACGCCCAGGAAGCTGAAATCATTCGCCAGAACGATGGATAACAAGTTTACAATGGGGCCGGCTGAACGCTAGAGGGAGAACCAGATCGAGGGGTTGTATTCTTCTTGAGGCATAGTGCGCGCAGCCAGAAAACCGTCGTCCACATCCCTGTACAATACAATTCGTAAACAACTAAACACAACAATTCCGAAAGATATTAAACTGTATGCCAGAAGATAAAGAATGATAGAAAGCCACGCAGGGACTCTCACCTATCAAACTGATTTGGTACTTCGGTATCAAATCTCCATAGAAAAATTAGTTCCCTCACTGGAACGAGTGGGAGTAAATGGCAATCACCCAACCAGAATGAGACTCCCTGAAACCTGAGCTGGATAAATATAGACCTAACGCTCAGAGGAATACATGCGAGGGAAGGGTATGAAAAACCCTAATTCCCCTGTCCTAAGCGTACATAGAATCCCAGGGTCGATTTGAACCCCAACTCCACCTTATTAACAGCTAGGTACCCGGAAATGTGAAAACAAATTCACATCAGGTACTGAACCTGCGTTAGTCGGCTTGCACCGTACCGAGCCGAACAGAAAAATGCATCTAAAAGCTACACGTAACAGCAAGGATGAGCCGGGGTCTGCAAGGGGCGGGGCTGGACACTCAAATCGCCTGTACGCACAGCGGTTCCTGCATACCAAAAATATAAAACCTACACGTTAAACCAACACAGTACTCTTAAACCAAAGTAATAGAAACATGCGTCTCTAGTAAATTTACACCAGACGTACATAGCTATTGAGAAGCAAACGGAGAACTTAATGAACGCTACCGCCACAAGTTAGCAACAGGGTAGAAACCTACTACCATACCCTCGGATCTGAAAATTAGGGTTATGTATTAGCTGAATAGAAAACTGTGGCTCGCGTAAAAGGATAGTCAACATACTGTCATAACCATCCTTAAGTCCTATTGACGTGTCAACCACATCGCAGAGTCTTCGTTATGTAAGCCAATGGTTCGTCACGATAATTACCTCGACCTACACAGCTGCAATAACGTACACCGGTATTATCTCAAATTATGATCGTTCAAAGGGTTGGCGAGATAGCATTTTATCCAGTTGAATGCACGCGTGGAAAACCAAAATTTATATTCAATCATAATATCTTTTGGAATATAACGATGGTTTTAATGAGACGATTTCAATAATAAAACGACGTGGGAATGCCATGACTATATTTAGGCGTACAGATTTTGTTTATATATGAGTGCATTCGATAAAGGTTTGGATATACGTGGTGTACACTTATCTATGTTAAATTATATATATATATATATATAATGAAAGATATATATATGGGTGTATAAAGAAATAAATATATATATATATGGGAGTCACAAATACACTTATCTATGGTAAATTATATATATGAAATGAAACATATATATATATATATATATGAGTTTATAAAGAAATAAATATATATATATATGGGGGTTACAAAGAAATATATATATATACATGGGGATTCCATGACATTGACAAGAGGGTATTAATATATCAATATACCTGTGGATCCAAAGATATAGGTATAAGATCTATAGTTGGAGTTAAAGCTAGAGGTGTTAATTATATATATATGTTAGGTGAGGCCCTTGAAGAACAAGTATGTCCATCGAGTTCATGATTATAGTAGGTATAGCGAAGGAATAATGTCTCTTGGCAAAATAAGGGGATATAGAAATATATACATGTGGTGGAAAATTATACAGTGGTAATGTTCAATACAGTGGACAATAGAAAAAAAAAAAAAAAAATTCTGTAAAAACTGGAGGTGTTACAAATGGTATCGGAGCCCTAGTTACAACAAATTGGGCTGTCATTGTGTGCTCACTATTATAACATATGTGGTTGTCATTTAAAAAAAAATATATATATATATAAATTTTTTTTTCTACTAATTTGTGGTATGAGTGTGTACAGTTGAAATGGCTGAAGGTGAAGGGATTTATGTGGATATACGTGATGAGTTTGCTACTCCAGATCCCAATGCCCCGGTACTGGCTATGTTGCACCGGATGCAACGAGAGTTGGCTGAATTAAAAATAAAATGACATATAGATTTTCATGTGGTAAAGACGAAGAGGGCTCATCGGAAGTGACTTCACGGAACGGCGGGGAAGCGAAGGTTGGAAAGAAGATGGATAGGTAGAGATGAAAGGTCAAATGACATCAACATAAGCAGAAAAGAGAGTTGCAAGGAGAATTTAGAAAGATCAAACCTCCCTCCTATGATGGGGAGAAGGAGGAGGATGCTGAAGCTTGGTTGCTAAACATGATCAAGTATTTCCAAGTTTATGAATATGAGAGCAATTTGAAGGCTAGATTAGTTGTGTACCAGCTACAAGGAAAAGCTACACTCTGGTGGGAAGAGACAAAAATGGTGCATGCCATTGATGAAAAGACAGTTACTTGGGAAGATCTGTTGATTAAGTTCAAAAGCACGTTATTTGAATGAACGTTATTATGATGATATAATGAAAGAATTCTGTGAACTTGAAGCTGGGGCCGACTCACTTTGTTGATGAGTTTCACTAAAGTTTACTAATTATGAGGTATCATCCCTTACATTAGAAGAAAAACAAGGTAAAGGTTTTTGAAATTGTTTACCTCTTGTTTACAAGGAGAAATTGAGTGAAAATCCGAACGATGGATGAGCGGTTAGAAAAACGAGGTGTCTCGGCCCGATTTAAAGGTAAAGCTGAACAAGGGAAGAGCTGGCTGAACAAGGGTGAGTTCAAAGGCAAAAGACCAAAACCAACATATCTAAGAAATTTTGGTAGAGATCATCAGTGGCAAAAATTCAATAAACCAAAAGAAAGTCAAACTGCTCAGTCCCAAGTGGTTTCAAAACCAGTGGAAGGGAACAATAAAAAGGAAGGGACAGTTAGAATGAAGGAACCTTTGAAATGTTGGGGCTGTGGAGAACCCCATATGATGAGGGACTGTCCCCATCGAAATATTCATATGATCAGCAGAGAGCGAGAGGCAACCACAGTAAATGACATAGCCAGAAATATACCAACTATCATTGCAGCATTGGAAAATCGGCAAGCAGAACATCAAGCAACCATGGTGGAAATGGAGGGTAAGATTTCTGACCTACCTGTTACTGTTTTGATTGATCCAGGTGCTTCGTTGAGTTACATTAGTCCTGGAATTGTAGAAAAATGTAAAATTAAACCTGAAAAATTTCAGTAGTCATGGTTGGTACAGCTAGCTACTGGAACTAAGAGAAAACTCACACATAAGTTGCCCAAAACAGCAATACAATTAAATGGATTCTCAACAGAAGTAAACCTGAACATATTACCATTAGGATCCTATGATCTGCTGATAGGAATGGATTGGCTGGAAAAGAAGAAAGCTCTGATGAACTGTTGGGATAAAACCCTGTATTGTATGGATGAGGAATGGAAACCTTTTACACTAAAAGGGAAACCAAAATCAATCTCAATAAGACAAATATCAGCTTTACAATTAAAAAGAACAGCTAGAAAAGGATACCAAGTCTATGCAGTGCATGTAGAAGAAGTAGAACAGAAAACTGAGGAAGAGTTACTGGATGCTATACCAGTCATCAGAGAATTTAAGGAATTCTTTCCCAAGGAAATCCCTCATCTCCCTCCCAAAAGAGAGATTGACTTCTCTATAGATCTGGTGCCGGGAGCCACACCTGTATCCCGAGCCCCCTATCGGATGAGTCCGCCAGAACTAATGGAGCTGAAGATGCAGCTGCAAGAATTATTGGATAAGGGTTACATTAGACCAAGTGTGTCTCCATGGGGAGAACCGGTCTTATTTGTGAAAAATAAGGATGGAACTTTTAGGATGTGCATTGATTATAGGCAACTGAACAAGCTGACCATTAAGAATAGATATCCACTTCCTAGAATTGATGATCTGTTTGATCAAGTGAGAGGGGCCTTAGTATTTTCCAAGATAGATCTAAGGACTGGGTATCACCAGCTCAGAATTAAATAAGAAGACATCAGCAAAACAACATTTCGAACCAGGTATGGGCATTACGAATTTGTGGTTCTACCTTTTGGGTTGACGAATGCCCCTGCCACATTTATGTGCTTGATGAACAGTGTGTTGAGTAAGTATTTGGACAAATTTGTTCTTGTGTTCATAGATGATATCTTAGTCTATTCTAAAGATGAAGATGAACATAAAGAACATCTGAGAATAGTATTACAGACTTTAAAAGAAAACCAGCTATATGCCAAGTTCAGCAAATGTGAGTTTTATAAGGATAAAATTTAATATCTAGGGCATATTATTTCTGAAAAAGGGTTGGCAGTTGACCCTGAAAAGATAAAAGCCATTAAAGAATGGCCAACCCCCACTAATGTCTCAGCAGTAAGATCATTTATGGGAATTGCAGGCTATTATCGTAGATTTGAGGAGAGATTTTCTGTTATAGAAAATCCCATAACCTCATTACAAAGGAAGGGTGTCAAGTTTGTGTGGACTGAAAAATGTCAAAACAGTTTCGAGCAGTTAAAAAAAAAACTTATTTCCGCCCCTATATTAAAAATTGCTGATCCTGATAAAGAGTTTGTTGTATGTACAGATGCTTGCAGAGAAGGGCTGGGAGGAGTCCTGTTGCAGAAAAATTCAGTCATTGCCTATGAATCTAGGAAACTGAAAATACATGAACAGAATTATAATGCATATGATTTGGAATTTGCAGTTGTTATCCATGCTTTAAAAATGTGGAGGCAATATCTCTTGGGGAAGAAGTTCACATTGATGACTGATCATATCAGCCTCAAATATTTTTTCTCCCAAACTGACCTGAATGCAAGAAAAGCCAGATGGCTGTCTTTTCTAAGTGAATTTGATATGGACATAAAACATATCAAGGGGAAAGAAAATAAAGTTGCTGATGCCTTAAGTAGAAATGCTTGTCAACATTTAAACAGCATTGGGAGTAGTGCCGAGATGGAGATAAAGGAATTGGTGGGAAAAGCAGCAAATCAAGATCCCAACTATGAAGCACTCTTGGTGAAACTACAGAAAAGGGATAAAACTGATTTCACTAAAAATAAAAAAGGGCTGCTCTATTACAAAAATAGGTTGTATATTCCCGATATAGAGTCATTTAAAAGAGAAATTCTGGATGAATATCACAAACAGCCTTATGCAGGACATCTAGGATACCAAAAGATGTTAACAGCCTTGAAGAAGAAATTGTTCTGGCCAGGAATGAAAAGAGATGTGGCAGAATATTTAAGTAGATGTATGGAATGTCAGTTAGTGAAAGTTGAGCATCAACACCCAGCAGGGCTTTTAAACCCTTTGCCGATTGCAGAATGGAAATGGGACACAGTTTCCATGGATTTTATAACAGGATTACCCAAAAACAAATATCAGCATGATTCTGTAATGGTAGTAGTAGACACTCTCACCAAAGCTGCCCACTTTATACCAGTAAAATCTACATTTGGAATAGCTCAAGTAGCAAATGTTTTTCTAAAGGAGATAGTAAGGCTTCATGGAGTTCCCAAGGTGATCGTCTCAGATCGGGATGCTAAGTTCACAGCAGCGTTTTGGAAAGGATTGTTTGCAGGAATGGGTACTAAGTTGAATTTTAGTACTACCTATCACCCTCAAACTGATGGGCAAACAGAAAGGACAAATCAAATTCTAGAGGATATGTTGAGAATGTATGTGATGGATAGGCCATCAAAATGGGAAGAGTACCTGCATCTAGCTGAGTTTGCCTATAATAATAGCTACCAATCCTCTATTAAGATGAGTCCGTTCGAGGCACTCTATGGGAGAAAGTGTCGTACTCCCTTGAGCTGGAGTCAACCAGAAGATAAACTGGTGTTGGGACCAGATGCACTCCAAGAGATGGAAATAATTTTTAAACAAATACATAGAAATATAAAGACAGCACAAGATCGACAGAAGAGCTATGCTGATAAGAAAAGAGTGCACCGAGAATTCAAAGTAGGGGATCATGTGTATTTGCGCATCAAACCCAAAAAGAGCACACTTTATGCTGGAAGTTGTGCAAAACTTGCTCCTAGATATTGTGGGCCTTTTGAAATTTTAGAAAGGGTGGGACCAATGGCTTACAAGCTGGCCTTACCACCCCATGTTAGAGTGCATAATGTGTTTCATGTTGCATTATTAAAAATATATGTGCATGATGCTTCTCACATAGTTGATTGGAATGTTGTACAGGTGGAACCAGAAGGGGAGTTTCTGCCAGAACCGCTTCAAATATTGGAGCGGGAAGAAATTGAATTGAGAAACAGAACAGTGGCGAGAGTAAAAGTGCAGTGGAAGCACTTTAATGCTGAAGAAGCCACCTGGGAAAGGGAAGCTGAAATGATGGAGAAATATCCATTTTTGTTTAAATGAATTCTAGTAGTTGAATAATAACACCGAGGATGGTGTTTATTTTCAGAGGGGGAATATGTAACACCCCAATTTGTGTGTTGAATTTTTAAAAGTTAGACATTTGAACTTAAATCCTAAGGGGGTGGACCCCAAGGGATAAGTGTGGTGTGAATGTAATTGCATATTTTATTTGAGGAAATAAATAAAATGATTGTGCATTTTGACCAAGATGAGAATTAGAGATCACTTGCCAAATCCATGAGGATGGATAAGGCAATAAATCCCCAAAAATCTTTCAAAAAAATCCTTGAAAGAAATTAATTTAGATTTGAGGAGGAATCTAAATTTCCCCAATGAAGAGGAGTAGTTGGGAAGAGGTGAGAAAAAGCTGGAAAAGCTGAGGAAAAGCTTAAAGCAGCTTTAAAGAATCCCAAAATGGGAAGCCTAGGCTAAACGGGAAAGAAAGCATCCTGCTATTCTGGACGCAGAATTAGAAACATGCTTTGGGGAAATATGAGCTTAAATAAGCTGCTCCTAGGCAGATCAGGGGTTGATCTGTTCTAGGAGGTGATCTCTACTCGGGGGTGAGTCCTGGGAGACAAAGAGGACTCTAAGGTTGGGAGGTTGGTCATTTGCAGATTGTGGTATGTTCTGAAATTTTTGTTCATTTTGAAGTATTATGGTATGAATTAGCTACATATAAAACTTAAAAGAAATCGTAGGATTGATGTTAGTACTACATTTAACAGAATCCATCCTAAGGCATTCACCTTCCAGATTCTGTTTAGTTGTAGACCAGAAATCTATAGAGTAGAGACTCCAGAAACTCTAAACCAAGGTCAGTTTAAATCTGAAGTTACTTGGCCTCTACAGATGATTAATTTTTGTTGTGTTCCCTGTAGACACAAAAATGATATGATATGCTTATTTGTATGCTAGAGAAACATTATAGTAGCTCTGAAATATACATGGTATGTAGCAAAAAGGAAGAAAGCAAGATATTAGAATATAGATTGCATATATGAGCATTCTAACATTTATAACATTTATAGATTGCATATATGAGCATTCTAACATTTATAATGGTGCTAGAAAAAGAGTAATTCTACTCTATATGAGCATTATACCATTTATAAGGGTATAGATTGCATATCTAAATATATTCTTACTCCTTGAAAACCTGTAACATAGCAAAATATTTGCCTTACAACTAAGGCTCTCTAGTCCAGCACCATTGAATACATATAGGTATACCTTAAAAGAAAAATAGAATTTACAAGCAAGTATTCTAGAATATGTAGTTTGATTCTTATTAAACCACAAAGTAAATTTTACACTATAGAAGGGTTAAAGTTCTCATAGCAATTATAAAGTATTTTGTGTTTTAACTTCATCTCTAACCCTTGATACAAACGTTAGGGTAAGGGAGAAAATCTATGCTCAAGGCATATCATCAATAGAACTATCAAATACATATATATATGTACTTAAGACAAAAATTATATATATTTACTAACAAGCATCGATAGAAATACAAATTATATACACATTGTATAATTTAGAATAGCATTACACAATTCGGTACTTAACAGTCCCGACCACAAATGAGCCATATATATATATCTCTAAAATTTATATGTCACCAGCGCGATAGTAATACCAATTATATATTTCAACGATGCGTGTTAAAAAGGGAACATATCTATGAAATATATATATAAACATATATTTGTGAAAAGTGGAACCGCCGTGAGCTAATCTAATAATGGTTCATTAAAATCAACGGTTATAACATAATATTCGGGAGGAAAACGATACATATAGAGGGACCTCAACGATGCTACGTGGCTAAAGATCCAAATTATGATAACTCAAAACGATTAGTGGTCCGTTTATAGAGTGGCCTTGTATTAATATCAAACCTCGAAGGGTACAACCGTCAAAGTCCACGACGTTTTTAAGGTTGGTTTAATCATGATATAGAGGATTTAGTTATAAAAACAATGATATATTTAAACCTAAATCTACCATTGCTAAGTAACTCCTCACCAGTCATATACGTATCATCTATCTTATGCATATTAATCATCGCCTACTAAACTATGGGGAAGAGAGAGTAACAGAATAATACAATGGGTAAAAACAATACATGCATATGTAATACCACAAAAAATGCCCTTACAACTATAACCCACGCGGCTATGGTTAGACCGTCTCACCTCTCGGTGCAAGGTATGACAAGTGAGGGGACGGAATTACCCAGACATGCGGACATTCTAGTTCCAATAAAGAACATTACTAACATTAAACAAACCGAAACACAGAGATGTGATCGCGTAAAGGAAAGGAGGTTACCATCGGATGAGTTCGGCGTTTTCTCTGATGATGATAGCGAGTCCATAGTGCCAGCTACCGCAAAGATAAGTTGCTAAAGTTAGAAGTGAGCGGTCGTAGCGTCGTGGGACCTGGTAACCACAAACAAACCACGCAACATCCGTAAATACTTAGCCACATACAATGGTAGCAAATGCTAGTGGGTTCTAGATCGAACCCAGATCTAGGAAAACCAATACACCTGAATGAAATGCTTAGATCTATACTACGATGCGGGTTAACTAGTGTTAAAACTTAACATTAAAGCTTTTCTTCGACAGATTTAAACGTAGAAATAGAAAACGAAATAATATACAACTTGTTAATACTAAATACACCGCAGCCCGGTAATAAGGGGAACGCTGTCTCATGGTAATGCCCATGAAGCTTAAATCAGTCGCCAGAACGATGAATAACAAGTTAACAATGGGACCGGCTGAACGATAGGGGGAGAACCTGATCGAGGGGTTGTATCCTTCTTGAGGCATAGTGCGCGCAGCCGGAAAATCCGTCGTCCACATCCCTGCACAATACAATTCGTAAACAACTAAACACAACCTTTCCGGAAGATATTAAACTGTATGCCAGACAATAAAGAATGATAGAAAGCCACGCAGGGACTCTCACCCATCAAACTGATCTGGTACTTCGGTATCAAATCTCCATAGAAAAATCAGTTCCCTCTCTGGAACGAGTGGGAGTAAATAGCAATCGCCCCAACCAGAATGGGACTCCCTGAAACCTGAGCTGGATAAATATAGACCTAACGCTCAGAGGAATACATGTGAGGGAAGGGTATGAAAAACCCTAATTCCCCTGCCCTAAGCGTACATAGAATCCCAGGGTCGATTTGGACCCCAACTCCGCCTTATTGATAGCTAGGTACCCGGAAATGTGAAAACAAATTCACATCAGGTACTGAACCTGCGTTAGTCGGCTTGCACCGTACTGAGCTGAACAGAAAAATGCATCTAAAAGCTACACGTAACAGCAAGGATGAGCCGGGGTCTGCAAGGGGCGGCGCTGGACACTCAAATCGCCTGTAAGCACAGCGGTTCCTGCATACCAAAAATATAAAACCTACACGTTAAACCAACACAGTACTCTTAAACCAAAGTAATAGAAACACGCGTCTCTAGTAAATTTACACCAGGCCTACATAGGTATTCAGAAGCAAATGGAGAACTTAATGAACGCTACCGCCACAAGTTAGCAACAGGGTAGAAACCTACTACCATACCCTCGGATCTGAAAATTAGGGTTATGTATTAGCTGAATAGAAAATTGTGACTCGCGTAAAAGGATAGTCAACATACTGTCATAACCATCCTTAAGTCCTATTGACGTGTCAACCACATCGCAGAGTCTTCGTTATGTAAGCCAATGGTTCGTCACGACAATTACCTCGACCTACACAGCTGCAATAACGTACACCGGTATTATCTCAAATTATGATCATTCAAAGGGTTGGCGAGATAGCATTTTATCCAGTTGAATGCACGCGTGGAAAACCAAAATTTATATTCAATCATAATATCTATTGGAATATAACGATGGTTTTAATGAGATGATTTCAATAATAAAACGACGTGGGAATGCCATGCCTATATTTAGGCGTACAGATTTTGTTTATATATGAGTGCATTCGATAAAGGTTTGGATATACGTGGTGTACACTTATCTATGGTAAATTATATATATATATAATGAAAGATATATATATGGGTGTATAAAGAAATAAATATATATATATGGGAGTCACAAATACACTTATCTATGGTAAATTATATATATATATGAAATGAAACATATATATATATGAGTTTATAAAGAAATAAATATATATATATATATGGGGGTTACAAAGAAATATATATATATATACATGGGGACTCCATGACATTGACAAGAGGGTATTAATATATCAATATACCTGTGGATCCAAAGATATAGGTATAAGATCTATAGTTGGAGTTAAAGCTAGAGGTGTTAATTATATATATATGTTAGGTGAGGCCCTTGAAGAACAAGTATGTCCATCGAGTTCATGATTATAGTAGGTATAGCGAAGGAATAATGTCTCTTGGCAATATAAGGGGATATAGAAATATATACATGTGGTGGAAAATTATACAGTGGTAATGTTCAATACAGTGGACAATAGAAAAAAAAATAAAAAATTTCTTGAACTAGAGGTGTTACACCTTCATTGTCAAATCCATGGCATGAGCAGCATGTCAAATTGGAGGATGAGGGAAAGAGGGAAAATATGTCAATGAATTTGCAACCAAAATGTTTGCAGCCATTGTAGAACATTTTATGTGTTGACGCCAAGAAGCGAAAGAGGTGGCGAATGAATTATTACAGATGTGGAATTTGGAACCATGGAGGTAAAATAATGGCCATTATTTTCTTATTACTGCAGATTTTGGAACTCATTGTTTCATTTCGCTCAAATGTGTTTAACTTGGGAAAGTGGTTTTCAAGGAGAAGCTTGCACCAAATGCATGTATGTGCAAACGAAGAACATGATTCTCAAAGGGAAGCAAATGACTTAGTTTTCCAAGAACCAAGGGATTTATTTGGTAAATAAAAGTGTTATATAAGTGAACAAGCAACCAACACATGTTGGATTGGTTCAGTAGCAAAAGGAGAACATTGTTTGAAGCACCAAGCCATTTGGAAGGCAATACATTTCACTGAACCCAAATGGTTTCCATGGCAACTTTTCCAAGTAGAATCAAGATGATAGAACTTGGGAATCAGCTCTCATGAGATAACCATATTTTGTGAGTCCAAAAGCATGTTAGTGGGAAGGATAGATCAAAATATGGATTAGGGGTAAAAATTTTCTAAAGAAAAAATTTCTAAGAATTTCACCAAACCAAAACTACCGGATCTGACCCATTGCCAAGAATTTGGTGTAATACGTTTCACTCAAAATGGAGTCCGTATGAGGAAGTTAGAGCTCAGTGACCATCGTTCAGAATAGGCAAATTTTCAAAAAAAAAAAAAAAAAAGGTCAAAGGAGTCAAGACAGTTCAACCATGATGAAAGTCCCTCCAAGCGAATGACAATGTGACAAGTGTCATAGCAAGATTCATCGAATTTCTTTGGAGGTGAAATTGTTTTATGGATTTGGATCCTAAGGTTGAAGTTGATTTTTTTTATGTGGAAAGACAACACAACCAGAGGCTAACATGTGGTGCATCCAGGGTCCGCCACGTTCCCCCTCTAGTGGACCCCACTCTCTATGTTTTAAATCACAGTTCATATTCTACAGGGCTCAATTTTAATTTATTGGTGCCCCATAGAAGCCCACTATTGTTATTGGTGCACCCCTTAAATTATTACTGTTATGTAGACTCTAATTATATTGTGACCCAATAGACTCTTATATATAGAAAGTAGGTCTTATCATTTGTATCATCAAACAATTGTTCATCTATGTAATGTAAGGAGGTCCCCCCCTCGAAGTGGATAATTTTTAATTTGTTGATCTATATTTTGTTCTATTTGTGAGTTGGTTGTAGAAAATGAAATCAGAAAAATAATAACCATTGACTTGAAATTTGAAACTTAATGTTTTCAATTTTGGAGCTACTGTTCACTAAGAGACAAAAAGGGGACCCACCCAAATATTTCACAAAGAGTGAGAAGAGATCGGGTTCACTATTAAATTTGGGGCTCATGTGTAAAGCATCAAGAGATGAGGAAGGTGGCTTCAGGTATGTTGTCAGTAGGTAAATGCACTCATTCGACAACCAAAGACAATCTCAAATGCTTCTTCTGGGGCAAAGAAAGGCATGGGAGTGATGATGGGCTTGAGGTAGCTTCTGAGGAGTTGAAGAGCTTATTTTTAGGAACGGGCCAATGGATAAATTTTTTCTTTGTTGCACAATTTTCTTATCCAAAACAAAACCAAAGAGATATTGTTATTTTTCTAAATAATTAAATTAATTTAAATATATTGATTAATTATTATTTTTTTATAAATTAAATTGAAGTTTATTATCATTTTTCTTGTTATATTATTTTAATAAAAAATTAAGAATTAGAATATATGATTACTACCATGAATATTTACAACGTTGTATAATGTTTTCAAGAATAAACACATTTCTTGATTATATATGATAGTCCAAAAATTATATTGAATAAAATTAGCTAGATTCAAATGAAAATAATTGCCATATATAATAAGGAAATTTTTCTAACCTTTTAAGGAATATTATCACCATAAATACCAGTTACTTTGATTACCTTTATACTTTTATTTTAAAATAAAAAAAATTACATTATTAGGTTTATATTACAGATGATTAGAGTCTTTACAATGTTCACCCAGGGAATTCTCGAAGCCAAAACCTCAAGGACCAAATTCCTCACTCACACGGTGATCGTTGATTGGGATGCCTCACTTGAGCTAATAAAAATAAATCTTACTGGAGAATAATATGCGACATATATGATTATTAGAATGTGTCTTCCATATTTTAGTAAGTTAAAGAGAAACATGTAAGATCAAATTCTTCTTTTTTTTTAAATTTAAATGGGGGATAATTTAATGTTAAATTATATTAAAAATAATTCAACTATAATGAAAATGAGTTTAATATAAAGTTTAACAAAATAAAAATAAAACTATTTATGATAAATTTGTTTTAGAATTATTAGCTTAAATTGAATGAAATAACTACTACACTTAATTATATGTTTTCGTGCATATATATATTATTATTATTATTTAAGTTAATTATCTATTAATGAGAAATTTTTTTCATTTTTTTGAAGTTTTTATTTTTCATGGGCTTGTTACAAGGGAAACCAAATTACTGGGAAAAAATAGAGAATATGATAAAAAATATATATAGATTGTCCAAACAATGTATTCATAAACATAGAGAAAACTAAAAGAACTTGATTAACTATAAGGGCTACACACTAAACTATGTTTACTAGAAAGGCTAAACCTATCAAAAAAGTAGACATGGATAATTAGAGAAACCATATTCATCATGAGGCTAAATAGAAGTAGATATATACACCTCGATCATATTGATTTTCCCCCTAGATGCAACCACTCGAACCTTGAGAGTGAGCAATATGGGATTCAATTCATTCGAGTATCTTTCACATGTCATTTTGGTTGAGCACCATCTTGCCCAACATCAACAAGATTTTTTCCGTGGAATCATTATTAAGGAAATCTCTAACTCGTAGCGTCTTCATTCTCTAATACATGTAAATAGTAAACGTGTGTTTATTTTTTTTGCCCTCGTATGCCATGCATGAGCTATCCATTCTCAGATGAATTATCAAACACCTTTAAACTGGGAAAACAACATCTCCCAACTATCATATCAACTTTAGAACCTTGTATCTCCTCCTGAACCTCCATTGGGATTTGTTCTTTGAAGCTACATGTTTAGTTTTCCATGCTTAAGTGAGTTCAAGAGATAGTAAATTCGCTATATTTTTCATTTTCATGGATGCACTTTGTACATTTCCTTACCAAGGCTAAGGGGTTAGCGGATTAACTAGATATGAATTCTGTAAGAGGGGCTACAAGATGGAGATTCGTGGAGTATCCAAGGCAAATAAATCATGTTCCAACTCCTAGAGAGAACAAAATATTTGAGGTGGACGGAACAAAAACGATATGAACAATGGAAAAAACAAAGGTGGTGTCAAAATGGAGTGCGAGACTATATTAAAGGCACATAAGGGTAGTCACCACTCAGATAAATCATGATAGACTAAAGGGAGAATGGGTGAAAATGACCCCAATGCTAGAGAAAACTACGGAGATTGAATCACCAAATATCATTAAGGATCCATAAAATAGCTTTGGATATGAGGAATGAATGTGAGAGATGGAGCCAAATTCAAGAATGATGGAGGAATTATGGCCACTACTAACCTCCCTTGCATGTGTGTGAGGTTCATGTGTATATGGTCCATGACAGTACAATAACTCATATGTCTCTATAGTAATAAATATAGGCTCATGCCACATTTAGAGATGGAGTCTCACATGGATGCATGTCACCCTTAACAATTGCGGGATGTGACAATGACCCCTCCCTATCCAACCTCACCCGATTCAAGAAAGATTTGTATTGATCAACAATGGCATATCATATATATGTATAACTTTAATAATCCATACCCAACATAAATGATGTTGTTTTCTGCATTCTCTTAGTTGATGTATGCAAATTTATTGAATACAATTTAAATATTTTGTATGTTTTATTAGTTTTATATACTTGTCTTAAAATTTAAAGATAAAATTTTATCTACTTATAATGTTTTTTCTAGCATTTATATTGTTTAAGATGGTTTGGTTAGATTTTTTTGATATTTACTTCTGAAAGGATTATGAAAAAAAGATATAAAGAAATTTTATTTCAAATCCTTAAAACATGGAGGGTTTTGAAGTTGTTGATGGCGTGCTATTGGGCAGTTGGTCACTGTTTAAATACTTTTAACATATTCTAAAAAAGGATTGATTTCTCTAATTTTCATTTCCAATTAATTAAAAGTGTGAAGTTAGAGACAGTGTATGAAGATATCAAAGCAAGATTAAAGCATTGTTTTCAACCTTATATCTGCTCCGTAGAGACAGTGTATGAAGATATCAAAGCCAGATTAAAGCATGGTTTTCAACCTTATATCTCCTCCTCCTCATAGTCTATAATGACTATCATAATATATCCTCAACCGAAAGTTGTGAAGGACATTATAAGTTATGCATAAAGAGATCAACAAATTGATTTTGAACCATAAATCTCCTACTCCTCACAATCTTGAAGGGAATCATTGTGTTCTCATAATCATCAGCCTTTAGCCTATACAGGATAGCAAACACTCTTCAAGTTGGAGGGCATTAAACTAATATGTTTCCTAGCATTCTACAATTAACCTTTTTTGAGTTTGATATTTGGGTAACTAAACTTCAAATTGCAACTTCGCTCATGGCTAAATGCAGTTGTTTCCTCTCCCATTCTGACTTTCCCATCAATGGAAATTATATTATGAGACAATACTGGCCATATTTCCTTCAGAATATTGCTAATATAGTTTTCATAGTTTGTGATTGATTGTCAAGCAACTTTGACAACTAGTTTCCTTAGGCCAACCACCATTTTGCAATTGTAATCTTAAACTAAAGCTCAACTGTACAATTTGTAGGAGATTAATATTAAAATTACTAGAACGAATTATATTATTTGTCACATTAAATAAATTAACAAGACCAATAAAAAGCTAATTATAATTTTGTCTTTTTATAAGTTGTAAGTTGTTGGATAATAAAAAAAATTAATTATAAGTTTGTGCCATGAAATTTATGACAATTATATGTTGTTGGATAAAAAAAATTAATTATAAGTTTGTGCCATGAAATTTATGACAAGTATATGTTGTTGGATAAAAAAAATTAATTATAAGTTTGTGCCATACAATTTATGAAAAGTAAATTAGTTAGTGTGTGAGGTTTAGTTTTATTAAATAGTTTATTCAAATTTTATTGGAAAATTGTTTTAAATTAATAATTATTCAAATTTAGATTTTTTATAAATTAATTAAATTAATTTAAATATATTATTCATTAATATTTTTTCGTAAAATATATTTTTATTATTATGGTATATTATTATTTTAAATAAAATGGATAATTAAACTATTATTGTTAAGACAAATCTCTTAGAAAATATATTTAATAAGATTAATTAGAATTCAAACAGAGATATCGCCTTAATTTTGAACAAAAATAATTTATATAAACCCATATTTTATTTAAAAAAAAAAACAAATTTTGTGATTATTTGACCAAATATAAAATATTGATAATAAAAATGTTGATTCGTTGGATTTTGAATAGGGCGATTCGAACGCTTCCTGTGCAACAGCGGCTCTAATCACTAAGGGAGTGAGAAAGGATAATTTAACGGACATACTAGTTTTATGACCATTCTTTTAACCTTAATTTAACTCCGGTTCCGTACCAGGGCTTAGGCATGTAATTATCAATGAAATATTTTATATAAATCCATATTTTACTTAAAAGATATGAAAAATTTTTATTATTATTTGACGTGATATAAAATATTGATAATAAAATTGTTGATTCGTTGGATTTTGAATCGGGCGATTCGAACCGCTTCCTCTGCCACAGCGGCTCTAATCACCGTTTTATGACCGTTCTTTTAATTTAAAGGCAATAACAGTTTTATGACCGTTCTTTAAACCCTAACTTACCTCTGGTTCCGTATCAGGGCGTCGGGATGTAATTATCAATCAAATGAACCGTTAGAAGTTGTTGAGGCTCTCCCTTCAAAAATTCGATGATGATTTACCATTTTAAGCATGATGTGGATAATTTTTCGAGTTACTCTCGTATTTAACGTAAACATATCAGTAACCAAGTACATTTTGTTTGAGATTTATTATAAATTTTTAATTTTAAAATATGACCCTTCCAATTATATTAAGATGTTTCGCTGAAAATAAAATATCTAACACTAGAGTTAAAGATAGTTAAGATAGTTAAGACATGTGAATGAAAAATTTAGATCAATAAATAGGAAGTCAATATTGGGAAATTTTTGTGGTTAATAATTTTATTTGGAAAATTTAAAGGTACATTTCATCATTATATATTTATATAAGCTAAATACTTATAATTGATATCAATCATATTTATTTTATTAATTAAATGTAGTTGTCCTAATTAAAAAATAAATTAATTTAGAATTTCACAATGAAAATGCAAAGAATTCAAATTGGTAATCGTCCTTTTAAGAGTGTTAATTAAATTTGTAATCAAATTAAGCTAAGCATTTTGAATTTCACAATGAAAATGCAAAGAAGTCAAACTGGGAATCGTACCTTTATGAGTGTTTATTTGGCATGTGTTCAGACTGACATGTACATCTTACTAAGAAAATCCATATATTTCAAATTTAATCATTAATGCTACATCTCAGTAAGAAAACTCATTTATTTCAAATTTTACCATTAGTGAGCAGATGGTTTGAGGAATTGGATGTAAAATTTCACACATCCTCAACGAAACCCTAACAGATGATGGTTTGATAATCCTAGCACGCGCATTTGGCTAAACAATTGGGAACGAGGTGGCCCAGTGGGGGGCTAAAGAATTTTTGTGGGCAAATAATTGATGTGGATGTCTTGAATTGTTCTGGTTGAGGAAAATTAGTGTTTCATTGAGGAAGATTAGGGTTTCTTGGTTCAGTTTGAGGAAGATTAGAGTTTGTGTTAGTTTGATTAGGGTTTTTTGGTTCAGTTTGAGGAAGATTAGGGTTTGTGTTAGTTTGAGAAGTTGGATTCATGCAGGTGACATGTACCTCATGAATTTACTATTTGTTACATTAAACAAATAAATAATAAAATTTTAATCGTAAATCGGCTACATATAATTTATAAATTTTTGACATGTAAATTAGGTGTTTTATGTGGGTTTATTCAATATTAAAAATTTTATGTATTCCTTTTTTATTATAAAATTATTAATAAAATTTTAGTCATAAGATTGTATCTTACTATTTATAAAATATAAATTGGTTAGTTGATATAAGGTTTAATCTTGTCAAATTATTAATTCAAAATTTATAAAATAACCTTGATAATAATCTATAAAGATTAAAAATTATCCAAACTCAATCTAACCTAACACATTTCTAATAACCTCATCTTATATATAGATTACACAATCTTAATAACAAAATACTCCTAAAATTTAAAATATGTATATAATAAAAAGTTAAATTATATGATGGTTTATATTGAAAATTTTGATTATGTGCATGCCAGTGGCATCCGTGTTTCAACGATCGATTCCACACATGCTTCTGCGCAGTGAACAATTAATTTTCTCTATTGTTTTTAATTATTTGTCTAATTATGGACCGTAGTCTAAATATTTCTTCCATTAAAATAAAAGCAAGCCTAATCTAGGGAGGTAGAAGTTGACTTGACCACAAACCTGAAATAAAATAAATGATAATGGCCTTCTACATAGGATTATTTCTAATCAAATTTATCTAAATTAATCAAATAAAATTTAAGATTATTTACAATCAAATTTATGTAAATTAATCAAATAAAAGTTAAGATTATCTCTAATTCAAATTTATGTAAATTAATCAAATAGAAATAGAAATTATTTCTAATAAAATGTATTTAAAATAAAGAAATTTAAATTTAAATCATCTTGATCTAAAACTGTTAATCTAAAAAATAAAGATCGCGTGATCTTAGAAGCTGATATCTAATAAAATTTGATCACTTTGATTTCCATTAATATTCAGTTTTTTTTTTTTTAATAATTAAATAAATTTAAATAAATTATAAAATTATAAAATTTTTATAGATTAAATTTTATTTTATTATCATTTTTATTATTATAATATATTAAAGAAAAATAATAATTTAAATATATGTTCACCACTATCAAGATTATTGAGTGTGGTTAAAGAAAAAAAATTCATAATTATATATGATAGTCCACAAATTATATTGAATAAGATTACCACGCATTCAAACCAAGATAATTATTTAAATTTGGGAAGAAAGTTAGGTGGCATTCTAATAAAGATAATAACTATAAGTCCCAACTATTGTGATTATTTTTATATTTTATTTATTTATTTATTAACAAGAATAAGTAACATTTTATAATTAAATCTAATAGCGGGTACCCATGAAATTAGTTACATTTGTTCATCACATGTCTAGAGGATTACATCTTATAATAGCATTATAAAAAGAAACAAATTTTGCAACAATCATATATTAGTCAATGCTATTACTCTCATCCTATGGTAGCTTATTTTTGTGTGAGAGTGATCTCCCTTTTTCTTGCTACCCACATTGCACTCCTTGAGGTTAACATCCAAAGCATTGATTTCTTCCTCTAAAGAAAAAAATCTGTGTAGGCAATGCCTCAGTTTCATCCATCTCCCTTTTGCTTGCTAGCAACATTGTACTCGAGGCTGACATCCAGAGCATGGATTTCTTCCTGTAAAGAATAAACCTGTGTAGGTAATGCCTCGGTGCCTTGTGTTCAATTCTTGGACCTTTTACATTAGATTAACAATGGTTGTTAGTGGCTTTTGCAATTTCATATTCATTAATAATATATCAAGTTTTAATGTGTCCATTTTCCCAAGTATATGTGTGACTCTCTCCTTATCTTTACATTTAGTGCACCTTTCTCTACCACTGGTGCCAAGATTATGTTCTTTTCTATACCACATTTTTCTCCACCCAATAGAGATAGATGAAATTGATCAACCTTTGTATCTCCAAATATCCCCTCTATTCCTTGATGTGATATTCTATTATCACAAGCACATGGTTCAACACTACATAAGACCTTCACCTTCTCCTTGCCCACTTAATTATTTGGCCTTGTTATTTGGCCCTATCTCAATTGTCTACCAAAGCTTATATTTATATTATCCCAGCTTTTCTCACTCCCGTTTATCCCTGGTAGAGTTTTTAAACTTGCAAGCTACCTAATTTTATAGAGAGGCATTGGGTCGGGTCGTCCATGAAGCTCACTGCATTGCTTTTGATCCTAATGAGTTTTAGTTTTTTTGTAATTTTTAATGTTATGTCAATATAAAAATGTTTTAGGATTTTTATGTCACATTTACCGTGTGATATGTAATAGAATAGAGAGAAAAAATAGTTGCAAAAATAATCACTTCATTTTGGAATTTTTAAATGTATTGAACATATAGACTTTGAAAAAAATGATTTTTTATTATCATAAAAAAACAATTTTTATATCTTTTCAATTTTGTATGATGAACAATCTATTTCAAATATATGTGAAAATTACTTCTTCAAAATTAATATAAAATTAAATACTAACTTAATAATTATGATAAATTAATATATATGAAATACATATATTTTTCAAATATTTAAAACCAAAATAGTTTAAAAACAACATAATAAGAAATTAAAAAAATAAATTAAAATATGTAATAAAACTAATAAGTTAAAAAAACATAACAAAAACACAAAAAAATTGAAAATATATAAATTAGTGCTTATTTTAATAGAGGAAACCAATGTGAAATTCATACTTTTATTTACTCATTTTTTGAATTTTAAAACAATACAATGTATCCATATTTATATTAATGATAAAAGTAATATATCAATAGTTATATTGATGTTACAATTATAATAACATTGTTGTTAAATACGAAAATGTTTCTTTTTAAATATACAATTTTTTTAAGGGTAGTTGTGTTAATTTGAAAATTTTAAGATAACTGAATATATAAGAAATAAATATTTTTTTTTTACCAAAAATATAATCTATTAAAATAAATTACACATAAATATAACTAGTATTTTTTTATTATAGTTAATTTCAATAAATAAAATATTAGTAAAAAATCCTATATATTTTAATATTTTATTTTAATAAATAACATAAACTATTGATTTGTATTTTAAATCCTTACACCTTCTTGAATGTATATACATTAAAAATCTATATGTTTTAAATTTCCACCTTTTAGTCCTATATTATAGAGTAGATCACGGTAGATTTAGAAGAGCCCAAAAAATAAGATATGCAATTTTAGAAACTGTTATTTTTTATATTTTATTTGCAAATGTTAAATTAACAAGAGGCCAAAGTACATGATATGGAAAAAAGTGCTCTGCTAAGGCTTTGTTAGCACATTTGTAACTTTTTGCGCCATTAGTCCTCTTCCCTAAACACATCATGCACTGCTTTTGCAAGGTTCTGAACCTCTCCAGGCCTGAGTGGAAGCGTCAATGTCAGGACCGCCGTGGCGAGAGGGGTCAGATTCCTACCGTGACGCAAAAACTAGACACCCTTTGTGCAAGGTCATCATGTCAATGGATCGCAGTGCTCCTCCTTAGCTGAAAAAAACCTGGTTATGGGGGTTTAGTGCCAAGCAAATGAAGGTCAAATTCCATGCCTTCCTAAGGCAGAAATCAGTCACAAATTTTTCATCCCAAACAATTGCTTGGAAAATGCTCAACAGTAAATGAAACATCATGCTTTGATCTACAAATTAATGGGGATTTGGCCTCAAGAACAAGATATTCTGGCCTCGATCGAGAACAAGTGGTCCACAACAAGAAATTTTGAGCTTCGAATCACGTGAAAAGGCTTCTTCACTATAATCTTTGAATATCTAGAGGATTGCAAGAGGATCTTCAAAAACAAACCATATTTTAGGGGAAGTGCAGGCCTCTTCATCCTCTATTGGGAGGAATGCTACAACCTAGACAAAGAAGAGTTCACCGCGGCTCTTGTCTACATTCGCATCTATTTCCTCCTAAATGATTTTTTTGAACCTCACATCGTTTAAGGAATCGAGAACTCAATAGGAGTGTTTGAAAAAAACTCGCAGATCACCAAACACCGATGACATGTGACCTATGCCTCGATCTGTGTCCATATGAACATATTTCAACTGCTACCAGAATCCATCGATCTAATCTACCATGACTCTACATGGACCGAACTGTTGGATTATGAACACGTCCCTTTCAAATGTCGTCATTGTCATGAGTATGGCCATATCTTCCAAGATTTCCCATTTAAGGTAGCAGACGAAGCTCAAGCAACTGTGCTGGCTAAGGATGGTATGTATGTCAACTTGAGAGTGTTGATCATTTGATCATGCATGGGTGTTGAATTGTGTTGTTCAATTGATCGAAGAGGCCTATTTTTTTATTTGTGTTTGCTCGATGAGTTTTGACATCAAGATGAAAGAGTAAATGGAGATATTAAAATGATGTGAATTTTTTTTCTTTGAAGGAGCACAAGGATATGTCGTAAAGTTATTTTTCTTGCATGACATGTTTTTCAGAGTGATAGTTGTGCTTGTGACAAGATGTCCCGAGATTTTTAAAGGTCGATTATTGTGAAAGATGTTCATGTTTAGCCTTCATTGTCAAATCCATGGCATGAGTAGCATGTCAAATTGGAGGATGAGTGAAAGAGGGAAAATATGTCAATGAATTTGCAACCAAAATGTTTGCAGCCATTGTAGAAAATTTTATGTGTTGATGCCAAGAAGCGAAAGAGGTGGAAAATGAATTATTCTCGATGTGGAATTTGGAACTATGGAGGTAAAATAATGGTCATTATTTTCTTATTGCTGCAGATTTTGGAACTCATTGTTGTAACACCTCCAGTTTAAGGAATTTTTTTTATTTTTATTTTTTTCTACATTACCCGATATATGAGGGTTTCTCTCCTCCATTCACCTAGTTATTTCAATAAGGTGTTCAACCTTTTAACTTCCATTTCCTTTTGATTGAGGTTCCTCTAACCTTCTAGCATCTCTATTTCTTAAAACAGTAACATTCCCCTTAAATTTTCCTTCAACCAAATATACGTATATACCTAACTTCCATGCCTCCTGACATTATCATGCGATGTGTTTTTGTTTTAGACTTAATAAAATCATAGACTATAAGCACGTACATATTTTCCAATAATCAGCCCATAAATTTTTTGAAGCTCCTATAAATTACACACATATAATTTTGGCTCCACTTGTATATAGAGATAATACCCCTCTTGTTCACATCTTTCATTCGCATCTATATATATGTCATTATATATATATACCATTCATAGATATCTAAACCTTTGTTAACCACATATATATATATATATGTCATTATATATATATACCACATATATATATCTAAACCTTTGTTAACCACATATATATATATACATGTCATTATATACATATCACATATATATAAACCTTTGTTAATAATGTTGATATATATATATATATATTACATATATATATCTAAACCATTCCACAAATGTTTAGTCGAATGCGGCCATCTATATATGATTATAATAAACTTCTTTTAGTATTTAGCTTTAATCGTATCACTATTCCACTTAACAATATGACTGAATTCGTACCCCACCTATCTTATACATAATAGATTTCTATTTTACGAACCCCATTTGACTGTCACAATGGCACGTTATCATGGCTGCGTATGCCTAGGATTTCACGGCGTCGAGACCTTGGGCGTGCATAACAGAGTCTCGTCTGTTGGTTGCGCCACGTCAACGCGGTTGGTAGGTGGGCATGACAGTAGTTCGATTTTTCATCACGCTTAGTCAATTGTACTTATTCCTGGATACCCTACTCCTATTCCGGAGGTCCCGTTACGTGATTTTAGTTTAAAATTGTTTTTTTTCCGCCGTGTTAACTCTTAGTTTATACCCGGATGCAAGTCACCGCTTGCAATGATCATTCCAGCTATGTATTTGCTATTCACATTGTCGATTTAGCATGATTTCGATTTATCGTGTGAGGTTCAATACGTTTGTTTGATGGTTTGTGGTGCAGGGCCGGCATCTCAAGCAGGAGTTGGCGTACCCGACACAGACATTTACAGATTTATGTCGCCGCTAATATACTATGTGCTGCGTTGTCGTTGTACTCCTGCTCGACTCAGTACCTTGTAGCCAGCCTACTGCAGTTCAATACAGAGTTTGCAACTCTTCCACTTCACCAGGTACCGCACTGTCGATGAGCCGAGTGATTTATTCTCTACCATCTAGGGCAGTGCAATTAGGGTTTTTCATACCCTTTCACTGACCTTGGAGGTCTACACACACTTCTCCCTTCGCGTCTTATTGTCTATTTATCTCGCTCTGTTTTCCGTGGAGTCGCATTTTGGATTGGATGATGGTGTTTTATTACCAACCCATTCAATGAGGGAACAAATCTTGCAATGGGGTCAGATACAGGAATACTAATTCCATATACAGGCGTGATAGCTCATGTGTAGCATTTGGTAGTTATTTATATTCTGCACTTCATTTGTTTTTTTTTTTTTGATATTTTTAATTTCTGTAGCATCTGAATCGTTGACGAATTTCTTGTGCAGAGAGGGCAGGTCTCGGGGTTTCTGGGCCGCGCTCAGCGGCATCGAAATGTTTAACACCCAGAAAACGGTTTCCTCCGATCGACCCACCAAACCCTACTCTACTTGCTATCCTTCGCCCCAGCGCCTGATCTCAGGTTTCTTATTTCTCCAGGGTGATGGCCTTCGCCTGGTTACCATACTATCGTGTTATATTGTGTTAACTACTCATGATACGTTTTGTTTTGTTATTTCTCGGTTGAGACCGGTCGAGGGAGAGCCCTACTTTCGGCTTTCTCATCGGCTCAGTCATATGTTACACATTTATTTTTATTGGTATCTGTTTTCCGGATCTAGGGTTATTTTAGATCCAATGCTCACTATCATCCCTGATTTTATGGCGACATGTATAGGCTTTGTTCATCTAGCAAAGTTAGGATAGCGTTCTGGTCATTTGTCTTAAACTGGGTCAACTATTTCGTTGTCGATGGCACTCTGGCCTTCGCAACTGTGACAGGGGAAAAGCCGAATCACTCCATCGGTAATTTTCTTCTCTTAACCCGAATACGCCTCATTATATTCTGTGGTTTCTAACTGTTTGCAGTCTCATTCCCCGTAACTAGCACGGCGGCACGCCTGGATACTCTGTCATCCCGTGCCTCTATTCCGTTCGGGTGTTTACGCAGTCCGGTTTATCTCTGCGGTGTTCCAAATTTTTAGTTACTATGTGTGCCAATTTTTTTTTTTTTTGTCTGGTTATGTATGCGACCTCTCCTCGTTTAACATCGTAATGTGCATAAAATCAGTACGATGGGTAGGTATTTATATGCCGGTTTATACTATATGGTTGAGAGGTACTCTCGTTGTTAAAATCGTTAATCTCATATCATATTTCACCAAAACCCTAACTGCCGTGGATAATTAAAGAGGTACGATTCGAGGCTTAAATTTGGAATAAGCCCACTGTATGACAGTGGAGTCGTCGTTATGAATTAACCTAGTTTGACCGTGCATTATATTTTTCATAGACATATAGTATATACACCTATATGTTACTCACCAAATTACTCTTTTAAAATCGTGGACTTCAATAAGTCACGATGGTACCCACGGCTCTTACATTTATTTGGAAATACAATCATATATGTGTATTGTTATATTTGTAGTGCGCTCCTCTTATATTTTATTGATCTTTGGAGGTAGGACTATATATACTCCGTAGCGTTTTAATAACGACTCCTCACTATAGTGTAAAATCTTTTGTTATGGTAATTGGTTCAATGTTGAAAGTAGATTTAGAATTTCAATATCTAAACATATAAATGCTATGAAATTTCTATAGAGTAGAAGTACTTAGTCCTATAGAAAATTTTCGAATTTCATTTTCTAAAGCCTTTATTTTAGTACATTGATACCATGTAACCTTTTAGTTCTACTACAATATTTTCTAGCATCCATATGAGCATGAAATATCACATTTGTATCTACATGAAACGAGATAGTTTTAATTATCTGTAGAAACTAAGTAACCTCAGATTTAAACCGACCTAGGTTTAGAGTTTCTGGGGTTTCTATTCTATGGATTTATGGTCTACAACTAACCAGAATCTGGAAGGTGAAAGCCTTAGGATGGATTCGGGTAAATGTAGTACTAAAATCAATCACACTATTAAATTTGATTTTATATGTAGCCAATTCATACTATCATAAGACAAAATAACCAGAATTTAAAAACATACCACAATTGCACTTGACCAACCTCCCAACCTTAGAATCCTCTTTATCTCCCAGGATTCACCCCCGAGCTGAGATCACCTCCTAGAACAGATCAACCTCTGATCTGCCTAGGAGCAGCTTATTTAAGCTCATATTTCCCCAAAGCATGTTTCTAATTCTGCGTCCAGAATAGCAGGATGCTTTCTTTCTTGTTTAGCCTAGGCTTCCCATTTTGGGACTCTTTAAAGCTGCTTTAAGCTTTTCCTCAGCTTTTCCAGCTTTTTCTCACCTCTTCCCAACTACTCCTCTTCATTGGGAAAATTTAGATTCCTCCTCAAATCTAAATTAATTTCTTTCAAGGATTTTTGAAAGATTTTTGGGGATTTGTTGCCTTATCCATCCTCATGGATTTGGCAAGTGATCTCTAATTCTCATCTTGGTCAAAATGCATAATCATTTTATTTATTTCCTCAAATAAAATATGCAATTAAATTCACACCACACTTATCCCTTGGGGTCCACCCCCTTAGGATTTAATTTCAAATGTCTAACTTTTAAAAATTCAACACACAAATTGGGGGTATTACATATTCCCCCTCTGAAATTAAACACCGTCCTCGGTGTTGTTATTCAACTACCAGAGTTCACTTAAAAAAAAATGGATATTTCTCCATCATTTCAGATTCCCTTTCCCAGGTAGCTTCTTCAGCAGTAAAGTGCTTCCACTGCACTTTTACTCTGGCCACTGTTCTGTTTCTCAGTTCAATTTCTTCCCGCTCCAATATTTGAAGCGGTTTTGGCAGAAACTCCCCTTCTGGTTCCACCTGTACAACATTCCAATCAAATATGTGAGAAGCATCATGTACATATCTTTTTAATAATGAAATATGAAACACATCATGTACTCTAACATGGGGTGGTAAGGCCAGCTTGTAAGCCACTGGTCCCACCCTTTCTAACACTTCAAAAGGCCCACAATATCTAGGTGCAAGTTTTGCACAACTTCCAGCATAAAGTGTGCTCTTTTTGGGTTTGATGCGTAAATACACATGATCCCCCACTTTGAATTCTCGGTGCACTCTTTTCTTATGAGCATAGCTTTCCTAGCGATCTTGTGCTGTCTTGATATTTCTTTGTATTTGTTTGACAATTGTTTCCATCTCTTGTAGTGCATCTGGTCCCAACACCAGTTTATCCTCGGGTTCACTCCAGCTCAAGGGAGTACGGCACTTTCTCCCATAGAGTGCCTCAAACGGACTCATCTTAATAGAAGATTGGTAACTATTATTATAGGAAAACTCAGCTAAATGCAGATACTCTTCCCATTTTGATGGCCTATCCATCACATACATTCTCAACATATCTTCTAAAATTTGATTTGTCCTTTCTGTTTGCCCATCAGTTTGAGGGTGATAGGCAGTACTAAAATTCAGCTTAGTACCCATTCCTGCAAACAATCCCTTCCAAAATGCTGCTGTAAACTTAGCATCTCGATCTGAGACAATCACCTTGGGAACTCCATGAAGCCTTACTATCTCCTTTAGGAAAACATTTTCTACTTGAGTTGTTCCAAAGGTAGACTTTACTGGTATAAAGTGAGCAGCTTTTGTAAGAGTATCTACTACTACCATTACAGAATCATGTTGATATTTGTTTTTGGGTAATCCTATTATAAAATCCATGGAAACTGTGTCCCATTTCCATTCTGCAATTGGCAAAGGATTTAAAAGCCCTGCTGGGTGTTAATGCTCAACTTTAACTAACTGACATTCCATACATCTACTTAAATACTCTGCTACATCTCTTTTCATTCCTGGCCAGAACAACTTCTTCTTCAAGGCTGTTAACATCTTTTGGTATCCTGGATGTCCTGCATAGGGATGTTTGTGATATTCATCTAGAATTTCTCTTTTCAATGACTCTATATTTGGAATATACAACATGCTTTTGTAATAGAGCAGCCCTTTTTGGTTTTTAGTGAAATCAGTTGTATCCCTTGTCTGTAGTTTCACCAATAGTGCTTCATAGTTGGGATCTTGAGTTGCTGCTTTTCCCACCAATTCCTCTACCTCCATATGTGCACTACTCCCCATGTTGTTTAAACTTTGACAAGTATTTCGACTTAATGCATCAGCAACTTTATTCTCCTTCCCCTTGATATGCTTTATGTCCATATCAAATTCACTTAGAAAAGACAACCATCTGGCTTGTCTTGCATTCAGGTCAGTTTGGGAGAAAAAATATTTGAGGCTGATATGATCAGTCATCAATGTGAACTTCTTCCCCAAGAGATAATGCCTCCACATTTTTAAAGAATGGATAACAGCTGCAAATTCCAAATCATATGCACTATAATTCTGTTCATGTATTTTCAGTTTCCTAGATTCATAAGCAATGACTGAATTTTCCTGCAACAGGACTCCTCCCAGCCCTTCTCTGCAAGCATTTGTACATACAACAAACTCTTTATCAGGATCAACAATTTTGAATATAGGGGCTGAAATAAGTTTTTGTTTTAACTGCTCGAAACTGTTTTGACATTTTTCAGTCCACACAAACTTAACACCCTTTCTTTGCAATGAAGTGATGGGATGTGCTATGGCAGAAAATCTTTCCACAAATCTACGATAGTAGCCTGCCATCCCCGTGAATGACCTTACTGCTGAAACATCAGTTGGGACTGGCCATTCCTTAATTACTTTTATCTTTTCAGGGTCAACTGCAAGCCCTTTTTCAGAAATAATATGACCCAAATATTGAATTTTATCTTTATAAAATTCACATTTACTGATCTTGGCATATAGCTGATTTTCTTTCAAAGTCTACAACACTATTCTCAGATGTTCCTTATGTTCATCTTCATTTTTAGAATAGACTAAGATATCATCTATGAACACAAGAACAAATTTGTCCAAATACTTATTCAACACACTGTTCATCAAGCACATAAATGTGGCAGGGGCATTCGTCAAACCAAAAGGTAGGACCACAAATTCGTAATGCCCATACCTGGTTCGAAATGTTGTTTTGCTGATGTCTTCTTCTTTAATTCTGAGCTGGTGATACCCAGTCCGTAGGTCTATCTTGGAAAAGACCGAGGCCCCTCTCACTTGATCAAATAGATCATCAATTCTAGGAAGTGGATATCTGTTCTTATTAGTCAGCAGGTTAATGATAATCGTCGTCCTAAAAGTTCCATCCTTCTTTTTAACAATAAGCAATTAATAAGATACCTTGGTCGTATAACACTGTCAATAATTCTTCCAGGCATCTTGACTCCATCGATTCTGAGCGGACTCATCCCGGGCCAGGCCGAAAACGAGGTGTGGCTCACGACTGAGATCTATAGAAAAGACAATCTCTCTTTTGGGGGGAGAGAGTAGGATTTCATGGAACTTTGTAAATTCTACAGTGATGGTACCATCATTAACTCTTCCTCGATTTTATGACTATTTCTTCTCGCCCACCTTTGCCTTAGACTTGTGTCCTTTCTAGTTGCTCTATTCAATTGTAAAGGTAGAAATGTTGTCTTCTGGGAAATGGATTACAGTTCCCTTTTAGTGTAAAGGTTTCCCTTCTTCATCCACAATGAGTTTACATCAAGTAGTTCATGTCAAACTTTCTATCTTTTCCAGCTGTGATCTCATTCCTACCCAGGCAGGATCAGTTCTAATTGCAATATAAACAAATTACTTACCATTGCAGAGCCATTCATTGTATTGTTGTTTTGGGCAATTTATGTGTGACTTTCTACAATTCAGAACAGCTACATTGCTTTAACCATGTTCTTGAAGCTTTCGAGTTTGTCGAGTTTAATGTTACATTTTCCTGCAATTTGATTCATCTGCTCAAAGCACGGTCAATCAATAATTAATAAGGTGATCAGAAAATGCCTTCATTTCCACCTTTGTTGGTAGCCAGTATTCTTCTTGCCGATTTTCCAGTACCTTGATAAATTTGACCCTTTCTTTCTGGCTATGTCATTGACTGTTGTTGCCTCTCGCTCTCTGCTGATCATATGAATATTTTGATGGGGGCAATCCCTCATCATATGGGGTTCTCCACAGCCCCAACACTTCAAAGGTTCCTTCATTCTGACTGTCCCTTCCTTTTTATTGTTCCCTTCTACTGGTTTTGAAACCACTTGGGATTGAGCAGTCTGACTTTATTTTGGTTTATTGAATTTTTTCCGTTGATGATCTCTACCAAAATTTCTTAGATATGCTGGCTTTGGTCTTTTACCTTTGAACTCACCCTTGTTCAGCCAGCTCTTCCCTTGTTCAGCTTTGCCTTTAAATTGCTGATAGCATAATCTTGCTTTTCTAACAGCTTCATCCATTGTCTTTGGGTTGTCAAACTCAATTTTCTCCTTGTACACAGTAGGAAGGCAATTTAAAAACCTTTGGACCTTTGCTTTTTCTTCCCTAATGTAAGGGACATATCTCAGTAAATTGGTAAACTTAGTGACAAACTCATCAATAGTGAGTTGTCCTAGTCTAAGTTCATGGAATTCTTTTGCTTTATCATCATAATAACGTTCATTCAAATAACGACTTTTAAACTTAGTCTGAAAATCTTCCCAAGTAACTGTTTTTTCATCAACGGCATGCACCATTTTTGTCTCTTCCCACCAGAGTGTAGCTTTTCCTTGTAGCTGGTACACAGCTAATCTAGCCTTCATATTGCTCTCATATTCATAAACTTGGAAATACTTGATCATGTTCAGCAACCAAGCTTCAGCATCCTCCTCTTTCTCCACCCGTAACATGGAAGAGTTTGATCTTTAATTCTCCTGAATTCTCTTTTAAGCATGTGTATGTGGCTCATCACTACAATGAATCATCTTTCTCTTTAAGACATCGCCTTCTGGTACATTAGGAAAGTTAGTCTCTGACTTTCTGCTCATAAGTGATGACAACATTAATTAGCCTGATTAAAGCCAGTTCTAGTTGTTTTCTTTATGCTTATTCACAGGCATTGGGATGCAGGTAGAAAACTCATCCCATGAGATCACATAAATCCTTCCCTGTAGGCCACATTTCATTGTACACACTTACGTACAGGATTAGAAAAAAGTTTATAAAAAACACAAAAAAAAAAAAACAAAATATATACAGCAAAATGACATTTCAGGTCTGTGACATTGATTTTTTCAATAAATTGCTCAGAATACCATTTATATGTTACTCAGGTTGAAATTTTCACATTGCAAAATATATGAAAGGATTTTTTCTCTTAATTCTTTAGTTATTTGAATAAGGAGTTCAACCTTTTAACTTCCATTTCCTTTTGATTGAGGTTCCTCTAACCTTCTAGCATCTCTATTTCTTAAAACAGTAACATTCCCCTTAAATTTTCCTTCAACCAAATATACGTATATACCTAACTTCCATGCCTCCTGACATTATCATGTGATGTGTTTTTGTTTTAGACTTAATAAAATCATAGACTATAAGCACATACATATTTTCCAATAATCAGCCCATAAATTTTTTGAAGCTCCTATAAATTACACACATATAATTATGGCTCCACTTGTATATAGAGATAATACCCCTCTTTTTCACATCATTCATTCGCATCTATATATATGTCATTATATATACATATCATTCATAGATATCTAAACCTTTGTGAACCACATATATATATATATATATATATATATATATATATATATATATATATATATATATATATATATATATATATATATGTCATTATATATATATACCACATATATATATATCTAAACCTTTGTTAACCACATATATATATATATATATATATACATGTCATTATATACATATCACATATATATAAACCTTTGTTAATAATGTTGATATATATATATATTACATATATATATCTAAACCATTCCACAAATGTTGAATCGAATGCGGCCATCTATATATGATTATAATAAACTTCTTTTAGTATTTAGCTTTAATCGTATCACTATTCCACTTAACAATATGACTGAATTCGTACCCCACCTGTCTTATACATAACAGATTTCTATTTTACGAACCCCATTTGACTGTCACAATGGCACGTTATCATGGCTGCGTATGCCCAGGATTTCACGGCGTCGAGACCTTGGGCATGCATAACAGAGTCTCGTCTGTTGGTTGCGCCACGTCAACGCGGTTGGTGGGTGGGCATGACAGTAGTTCGATTATTCATCATGCGTAGTCAATTGTACTTATTCCTGGATACCCTACTCCTATTCCGGAGGTCCCGTTACGTGATTTTAGTTTAAAATTGTTTTTTTTCCTTCGTGTTAACTCTTATTTTATACCCGGATGCACGTCACCGCTTGCAATGATCATTCCAGCTATGTATTTGCTATTCACATTGTCGATTTAGCATGATTTCGATTTATCGTGTGAGGTTCAATACGTTTGTTTGATGGTTTGTGGTGCAGGGCCGACATCTCAAGCAGGAGTTGGCGTACCCGACACAGACATTTACAGATTTATGTCCCCGCTAATATACTATGTGCTGCGTTGTCGTTGTACTCCTGCTCGACTCAGTACCTTGCAGCCAGACTACTGCAGTTCAATACAGAGTTTGCAACTCTTCCACTTCACCAGGTACCGCGCTGTCGATGAGCCGAGTGATTTCCCAAATCGACTTTGGGATTCTCTGCCATCTAGGGCAGTGCAATTAGGGTTTTTCATACCCTTTCACTGACATTGGCAGTCTACACACACTTCTCCCTTCACGTCTTATTGTCTATTTATCTCGCTCTGTTTTCCGTGGAGTTGCATTCCGGATTGGATGATGGTGTTTTATTACCAACCTGTTCAATGAGGGAACAAATCTTGCAATGGGGTCGGATACAGGAATACTAATTCCGTATATAGGCGTGATAGCTCATGCGTAGCATTCAGTAGTTCTTTATATTCTGCACTTCATTTGTTTTTTTTTTTTTTGATATTTTTAATTTCTGCAGCATCTGAATTGTTGACGAATTTCTTGTGCAGAGAGGGCAGGTCTCGGGGTTTCTGGGCCACGCTTAGCGGCATCGAAATGTTTAACACCCAGAAAACGGTTTCCTCTGATCGACCCACCAAACCCTACTCTACTTGCTATCCTTCGCCCCAGCGCCTGATCTCAGGTTTCTTATTTCTCCAGGGTGATGGCCTTCGCCTGGTTACCGTACTATCGTGTTATATTGTGTTAACTACTCATGATACGTTTTGTTTTGTTATTTCTCGGTTGAGACCGGTCGAGGGAGAGCCTTACTTTCGGCTTGCTCACCGGCTCAGTCATATGTTACACATTTATTTTTATTGGTATCTGTTTTCCGGATCTGGGGTTATTCTAGATCCAATGCTCACTGTCAGAACTGATTTTATGGCGACATGTATAGGCTTTGTTCATCTAGCTAAGTCAGGATAGCGTTCTGGTCGTTTGTCTTAAACTGGGTCGACTATTTCGCTGTAGATGGCGCTCTTGCCTTCACAACTTTGCGAGGGGGAGAGCCGAATTACTCCATCGGTAATTTCCTTCTCTTAACCCGAATACGCCTCATTATTTTTGTTGTTTCTAAAGGTTTGCAGTCTCATTCACCGCAACGAGCATGGCGGCACGCCTGGATACTCTGTCATACCGTGCCTCTATGCCGTCCGGGCGTTTACGCGGTCCGGATTATCTCTGCGGTGTTCCAAATTTTAATTTACTACGCATGAATTTTTTTTTATGTTGTCTGGTTATGTATGCGACCTCTCCTCGTTTAACATATTAATGTGCAGATAATCAATACGATGGGTAGGAATTTATATGCCGGTTTATACTATATGGTTGAGATTTACCCTCGTTGTTAAAATCGTTAACCCCATATCATATTTAACCAAAACCCTAATGGCCATGGATGATTAAAGAGGTATGATTCGAGGCTTAAATTTGGAATAAGCCCACTGTATAAAAGTTGAATCATCGTTATGGATTAACCTAGTTTGACCGTGTGTTATTTTGCATCGACATATAGTACATACACATATATTTTACTCACCAAATTACTCTTTTAAAATCGTGGATTTCAATAAGTCATGGTTGTACCCACGACTCTTACATTTATTTGGAAATACATATATATATATATATATATGTGTATTGTTATATTTTTAGTGCGCGGCTCTTATATTTTATTTATCTTTGGATGTAGGACTATATATACTCAATAGTGCTTAAATAGCGAATCCTCACTATAGTTCAAGTCTTTTGTTATGGTAATTGGTTCAATGTTGAAAGTAGATTTAGAATTTCAATATCTAAACATATAAATGCTATGAAATTTCTATAGAGTACATATAGGTTAGCGTGCTAGCAAATTTTCGGAGTTTGATATTCTAAAGCCCTTATTTTATTACATTGATACCATGTAATCTTTAGTTCTACTACAATATTTTCTAGCATACATATGAGCATATAATATCACATTTGTATCTACGGAAACAAGATAGTTTCAATTTTGTAGAGAACAAGTAACTCCAGATCTAAACCGACTTTGGTTTAGAGTTTCTGGGGTTTCTACTCTATGGATTTATAGTCTACAACTAACCAGAACCTGGAAGGTGAAAGCCTTAAAATGGGTTCTGGTAAATGTAGTACTAAGATCAATCATACCATTAAATAGATTTTGTTTTTATATGTAGCCAATTCATAACATCATAAGATAGAATAGCAAGAATTTCAGAACATACAAAAATCTGCAAATGACCAACCTCCCAACCTTAGAGTCCTCTTTGTCTCCCAGGACTCACCCCCGAGCTGAGATCACCTCCTAGAACAGATCAACCCCTGATCTGCCTAGGAGCAACTTATTTAAGCTCATATTTCCCCAAAGCATGTTTCTAATTCTGCGTCTAGAATAGCAGGATGCTTTCTTTCCTGTTTAGCCTAGGCTTCCCATTTTGGGACTCTTTAAAGCTGCTTTAAGCTTTTCCTCAGCTTTTCCAGCTTTTTCTCACCTCTTCCCAACTACTCCTCTTCATTGGGAAAATTTAGATTCCTCCTCAAATCTAAATAAATTTCTTTCAAGGATTTTTGAAAGATTTTTGGGGATTTGTTGCCTTATCCATCCTCATGGATTTGGCAAGTGATCTCTAATTCTCATCTTGGTCAAAATGCACAATCATTTTATTTATTTCCTCAAATAAAATATGCAATTACATTCACACCATACTGATCCCTTGGGGTCCACCCCCTTAGGATTTAAGTTCAAATGTCTAACTTTAAAATTCAACACACAAATTGGGGGTGTTACATATTCCCCCTCTGAAAATAAACACCGTCCTCGGTGTTGTTATTCAACTACTAGAGTTTATTTAAACAAAAACGGATATTTCTCCATCATTTCAGCTTCTCTTTCCCAGGTAGCTTCTTCAGCAGTAATGTGCTTCCACTGCACTTTTACTCTGACCACTGTTCTGTTTCTCAACTCAATTTCTTCCCGCTCCAATATTTGAAGCGGTTCTGGCAGAAACTCCCCTTCTGGTTCCACCTGTACAACATTCCAATCAACTATGTGAGAAGCATCATGCACATCTCTTTTTAATAATGAAATATGAAACACATCATGCACTTTAACATGGGGTGGTAAGGCCAGCTTGTAAGCCACTGGTCCCACCCTTTCTAAAATTTCAAAAGGCCCACAATATCTAGGAGCAAGTTTTGCACAACTTCCAGCATAAAGTGTGCTCTTTTTGGGTTTGATGCGCAAATACACATGATCCCCCACTTTGAATTCTCGGTGCACTCTTTTCTTATCAGCATAGCTTTTCTGGAGATCTTGTGCTGTCTTGATATTTCTTTGTATTTGTTTGACAATTTTTTCCATCTCTTGTAGTGCATCTGGTCCCAACACCAGTTTATCCTCTGGTTGACTCCAGCTCAAGGGAGTACGGCACTTTCTCCCATAGAGTGCCTCAAACGGACTCATCTTAATAGAGGATTGGTAACTATTATTATAGGCAAACTCAGCTAAATGCAGATACTCTTCCCATTTTGATGGCCTATCCATCACGTACATTCTTAGCATATCCTCTAAAATTTGATTTGTCCTTTCTGTTTGCCCATCAGTTTGAGGGTGATAGGCAGTACTAAAATTCAGCTTAGTACCCATTCCTGCAAACAACCCTTTCCAAAATGCTGCTGTAAACTTAGCATCCCGATCTGAGACAATCACCTTGGGAACTCCATGAAGCCTTACTATTTCCTTTAGGAAAACATTTTCTACTTGAGTTGTTCCAAAGGTAGACTTTACTGGTATAGAGTGAGCAGCTTTTGTGAGAGTGTCTACTACTACCATTACAGAATCATGTTGATATTTAGTCTTGGGTAATCCTGTTATAAAATCTAGGGAAACTGTGTCCCATTTCCATTCTGCAATTGGCAAAGGGTTTAAAAGCCCTGCTGGGTGTTGATGCTCAACTTTGACTAACTGACATTCCATACATCTACTTAAATACTCTGCCACATCTCTTTTCATTCCTGGCCAAAACAACTTCTTCTTCAAGGCTGTTAACATCTTTTGGTATCCTGGATGTCCTGCATAGGGCTGTTTGTGATATTCATCTAGAATTTCTCTTTTCAATGACTCTATATCTGGAATATACAACCTGTTTTTGTAATATAGTAGCCCTCTTTGGTTTTTTGTGAAATCAGTTTTATCCTTTTTCTGTAATTTCACCAAGAGTGCTTCATAGTTGGGATCTTGATTTGCTACTTTTCCTACCAATTCCTCTATCTCCATCTGGGCACTACTCCCAATGCTGGTTAAATGTTGACAAGCATTTCTACTTAAGGCATCAGCAACTTTATTTTCTTTTCCCTTGATATGCTTTATATCCATATCAAATTCACTTAGAAAAGACAACCATCTGGCTTGTCTTGCATTCAGGTCAGTTTGGGAAAAAAAATATTTGAGGCTGATATGATCAGTCATCAATGTGAACTTCTTCCTCAGCAGATAGTGTCTCCACATTTTTAAAGCATGGATAACAACTGCAAATTCCAAATCATATGCACTATAATTATGTTCATGTATTTTTAGTTTCCTAGATTCATAGGCAATGACTGAATTTTCCTGCAACAGGACTCCTCCCAGCCCTTCTCTGCAAGCATCTGTACATACAACAAACTCTTTATCAGGATCAACAATTTTTAATATAGGGGCTGAAATAAGTTTTTGTTTTAACTGTTCGAAATTGTTTTGACATTTTTCAGTCCACACAAACTTAACACCCTTTCTTTGCAATGAAGTGATGGGATGTGCTATGGAAAAAAATCTCTCCACAAATCTACGATAGTAGCCTGCTATCCCCATGAATGACCTTACTGCTGAAACATCAGTTGGGACTGGCCATTCTTTAATTGCTTTTATCTTTTCAGGGTCAACTGCAAGCCCTTTTTCAGAAATAATATGACCCAAATATTGAATCTTATCCTTGTAAAATTCACATTTACTGAATTTGGCATATAGCTGATTTTCTTTCAGAGTTTGCAACACTATCCGCAGATGTTCCTTGTGTTCTTCTTTGTTTTTAGAGTAGACTAAAATATCATCTATGAACACCAAAACAAATTTATCCAAATATTTGTTCAACACACTATTCATTAGGCACATAAAGGTGGCAGGGGCATTCGTCAGACCAAAAGGTAGGACTACAAATTCGTAGTGTCCATACCTGGTTCGAAAGGCTATTTTGCTGATATCTTCTTCCTTGATTCTGAGCTGGTGATACCCAGTTCTTAAGTCAATCTTGGAAAAGACTGAGGCCCCTCTCACTTGATAAAAAAGATCATCAATTCTAGGAAGTGGATATCTATTCTTAATGGTCAACTTGTTCAGTTGACGATAATCAATGCACATCCTAAAAGTTCCATCCTTCTTTTTCACAAATAAAACAGGTGCTCCCCACGGTGACACACTTGGTCTAATGTAACCTTTATCCAGTAATTCTTGCAGCTGCATCTTCAGCTCCATAAGTTCAGGAGGGCTCATTCGATAAGGTGCTCGGGAAACAGGTGTTGCTCCTGGTACCAGATCGATTGAAAAATCAATCTCTCTTTTGGGGGGAAGATGATGGATTTCCTTGGGAAAGACTTCCTTAAATTCTCTGATGACTGGTATAGCATCCAGAACCTCTTCCTCAGTTTTCTGTTCTATTTCTTCTACATGCACTGCATAGACTTGATATCCTTTTCTAGCTGTTATTTTCAATTGTAGGGCTGATATTTGTCTTACTGAAATGGATTTTGGTTTCCCTTTTAGTGTAAAATATTCCCCTTCTTCATCCACACAATGCAGGGTTTTATCCCAGCAGTTCATCAGAGCTTTCTTCTTTTCCAGCCAATCCATTCCTATCAGCAGATCATAGGATCCTAATGGCAATATGTTCAAATTTACTTCTTTTGTAAAGCCATTTAATTGTATTGTTGTTTTGGGAAATTTATGTGTGACTTTTCTCTTAGTTCCAGTGGCCAGCTGTACCAACCATGACTGTTGAAATTTTTCAGGTTTAATTTTACATTTTTCTACAATTCCAGGACTAATGTAACTCAAAGAAGCACCTGGATCAATCAAAACAGTAATGGGTAGGTCAGAAATCTTACCCTCCATTTCCACCATGGTTGCTTGAGGTTCTGCTTGCCGATTTTCCAAGGCTGCATTGATAGTTGGTATGCTTCTGGCTATGTCATTGACTATTGTTGCCTCTCGTTCTCTGCTGATCATATGAATATTTCGATGGGGGCAATCCCTCATCATATGGGGTTCTCCACAGCCCCAACACTTCAAAGGTTCCTTCATTCTGACTGTCCCTTCCTTTTTATTGTTCCCTTCTACTGGTTTTGAAGCCACTTGGGACTGAGCAGTTTGACTTTCTTTTGGTTTATTGAATTTTTTCCACTGATGATCTCTACCAAAATTTCTTAGATATGTTGGTTTTGGTCTTTTACCTTTGAACTCACCCTTTTTCAGCCAGCCCTTCCCAAGTAACTGTATTTTCATCAATGGCATGCACCATTTTTGTCTCTTCCCACCACAGTGTAGCTTTTCCTTGTAGCTGATACACAACTAATCTGGCCTTCAGATTGCTCTCATATTCATATACTTGGAAATACTTGATCATGTTCAGCAACCAAGCTTTAGCATCCTCTTCCTTCTCCCCATCATAGGAGGGAGGTTTGATCTTTCTAAACTCTCCCTGCAATTCTCGTTTCTGCTTATGTTGATTTCTAGCTGCATCCTCATCCTCAGACTCATCCATCTTTCTTTTTCCAGAACCTTCACCTTCCTGGCTGTTCCGAGAAGTTAGCTCTCTGATGAGCTTTTCTTGCTCCTTACTGGCTGATGACAACATGTCATTCTGGCTTCTTAATTCAGCCAATTCTCGTTGCATCTTGTGCAACATGGCCATTACCGGGGCATTTGGATCTGGAGTAGCAAACTCATCTTGCAGATCCACGTAAATTCCTCCCTCTTCAGCCATTTTCAACTGTACACACTCACAACACAGATTAGCAAAATTTTATAAAAATTTCAGAGAAAAAAATATGTAATAACAGTGAGCACAAAACAGACAGCCCAATTTGTTGTAACTTGGCTCCGATACCATTTGTAACACCTCCAGTACACAAAAAAAAAAAAAATTCTACATTACCCGATATATGAGGGTTTTCTCCCCAATTCACCTAGTTATTTGAATAAGGAGTTCAACCTTTTAACTTTCATTTCCTCTTGATGGATTTTCCTCTAACCTTCTAGCATCTCTATTTCCTAAAACAGTAAACATTCCACTTGTATTTCCCAATATACATATATACCTAACTTCCATGCCTCCTAACATTATCAGGAGATGTGTTTTTTTTCTCTAGACTTAATAAAATCATAAACTATCAGCACGTACATATTTTTCAATAATCAGCCCATATCTTTTTTTTGAAGCTCCTATAGATTACACACATATATTTATGGCTCCACTTGTATATAGAGATAATACCCCTCTTGTTCACATCTTTCATTCGCATCTATATATATGTCATTATATATATATACCCTTCATAGATATCTAAACCTTTTTTAACCACACATATATATATATGTCATTATATATATATACCACATATATATATCTAAACCTTTATTAACCACATATATATATATACATGTCATTATATACATATCACATATATATAAACCTTTGTTAATAATGTTGATATATATATATATATATATATTACATATATATATCTAAACCATTCCACAAATGTTGAATCGAATGCGGCCATCTATATATGATTATAATAAACTTCTTTTAGTATTTAGCTTTAATCGTATCACTATTCCACTTAACAATATGACTAAATTCATACCCCACCTGTCTTATACATAATAGATTTCTATTTTACGAACCCCATTTGACTGTGACAATGGCACGTTATCATGGCTGCGTATGCCCAGGATTTCACGGCGTCGAGACCTTGGGCGTGCATAACAGAGTCTCGTCTGTTGGTTGCGCCACGTCAACGCGGTTGGTGGGTGGGCATGACAGTAGTTCGATTATTCATCACGCGTAGTCAATTGTACTTATTCCTGGATACCCTACTCCTATTCCGGAGGTCCCGTTACGTGATTTTAGTTTAGAATTGTTTTTTTTTTTTTTTTCCGCCGTGTTAACTCTTAGTTTATACCCGGATGCACGTCATCGCCTGCAATGATCATTCCAGCTATGTATTTGCTATTCACATTGTCGATTTAGCATGATTTCGATTTATCGTGTGAGATTCAATACGTTTGGTTGATGGTTTGTGGCACAGGGACGGAATCTCAAGCAGGAGTTGGCGTACCCGACGCAGAAATTTACAGATTTATGTCCCCGCTAATATACTATGTGATGCGTTGTCGTTGTACTCCTGCTCGGCTCAGTACCTTGCGGCCAGACTACTGTAGTTCAATACAGAGTTTGCAACTCTTCCACTTCACCAGGTACCGCACTGTCGATGAGCCGAGTGATTTCCCAAATCGACTTCGGGATTCTCTGCCATCTAGGGCAGTGAAATTAGGGTTTTTCATACCCTTTCACTGACCTTGGCGGTCTACACACACTTCTCCCTTCGCGTCTTATCGTCTATTTATCTCGCTCTGTTTTTCGTTGAGTCGCATTCCGGATTGGATGATGGGGTTTTATTACCAACCCGTTCAATGAGGGAACAAATCTTGCAATGGGGTCGGATACAGGAAAACTAATTCTGGATACAGGCGTGATAGCTCATGCATAGCATTCGGTAGTTCTTTATATTCTGCACTTCATTTGTTTATTTTTAATTTTTTTGATATTTTTAATTTCTGCAGCATCTGAATCGTTGACGAATTTCTTGTGCAGAGAGGGCAGGTCTTGGGGTTTCTGGGCCGCGCTCAGCGGCATCGAAATGTTTAACACCCAGAAAACGGTTTCCTCCGATCGACCCACCAAACCCTACTCTACTTGCTATCCTTCGCCCCAGCGCCTGATCTCAGGTTTCTTATTTCTCCAGGATGATGGCCTTCGCCTGGTTACCGTACTATCGTGTTATATTGTGTTAACTATTCATGATACGTTTTTTTTTGTTATTTCTCGGTTGAAACCGGTCGAGGGAGAGCCCTACTTTCGGCTTGCTCACCGGCTCAGTCATATGTTACACATTTATTTTTATGGGTATCTGTTTTCCGGATCTAGGGTTATCCTAGATCCAATGCTCCCTATCATCACTGATTTTATGGCGACATGTATAGGCTTTGTTCATCTAGCTAAGTCAGGATAGCGTTCTGGTCATTTGTCTTAAACTGGGTCGACTATTTCGCTGTCGATGGCACTCTGGCCTTCGCAACTGTGCCAGGGGAAAAGCCGAATCACTCCATCGGTAATTTTCTTCTCTTAACCCGAATACGCCTCATTATATTCTGTGGTTTCTAACTGATTGCAGTCTCATTCCCCGTAACTAGCACGGCGGCACGCCTGGATACTCTGTCATCCCGTGCCTCTATGTCGTTCGGGCGTTTACGTAGTCTGGTTTATCTCTGCGGTGTTCCAATTGTTTAGTTACTATGTATGCCAATTTTTTTTGTCTGGTTATGTATGCGACCTCTCCTCGTTTAACATCGTAATGTGCATAAAATCAGTACGATGGGTAGGTATTTATATGTCGGTTTATACTATATGGTTGAGAGGTACTCTCATTGTTAAAATCGTTAATCTCATATCATATTTAACCAAAACCCTAACTGCCGTGGATAATTAAAGAGGTACGAGTCGAGGCTTAAATTTGGAATAAGCCCACTGTATGACAGTGGAGTCGTCGTTATGAATTAACCTAGTTTGACCGTGCGTTATATTTTTCATAGACTACACCTATATGTTACTCACCAAATTACTCTTTTAAAATCGTGGACTTCAATAAGTCACGATGGTACCCACGGCTCTTACATTTATTTGGAAATACAATCATATATGTGTATTGTTATATTTGTAGTGCACTGCTCTTATATATTATTAATCTTTGGAGGTAGGACTATATATACTCCGTAGTGTTTTAATAACGACTCCTCACTATAGTGTAAAATCTTTTATTATGGTAATTGGTTCAATGTTGAAAGTAGATTTATAATTTCAATATCTAAACATATAAATGCTATGAAATTTCTATAGAGTAGAGGTACTTAGTCCTATAGCAATTTTCGAATTTCATATTCTAAAGCCTTTATTTTAGTACATTGATACCATGTAACCTTTAGTTCTACTACAATATTTTCTAGCATACATATGAGCATGTAATATCACATTTGTATCTACAGGAAACGAGATAGTTTTAATTATCTGTAGAAACTAAGTAACCTCAGATTTAAACCGACCTAGGTTTAGAGTTTCTGGGGTTTCTATTCTATGGATTTATGGTCTACAACTAACCAGAATCTAGAAGGTGAAAGCCTTAGGATGGATTCGGGTAAATGTAGTACTAAAATCAATCACACTATTAAATTTGATTTTATATGTAGCCAATTCATACTATCATAAGACAAAATAACCAGAATTTAAAAACATACCACAATTGCACTTGACCAACCTCCCAACCTTAGAGTCCTCTTTGTCTCCTCAGACTCACCCCCGAGTTAGTAGATCACTCTCAGAACATCAACCTTCGATCTCACGAGGAGCAGCCTTATTTAAGCTCATATTTCCCCAAAGCATGTTTCTAATTCTGCGTCCTGAATAGCAGGATGCTTTCTTTCCTCTTTAGCCTAGGCTTCCCATTTTGGGAATTTTTAAAGCTGTTTTATGCTTTTCCTCAGCTTTTCCAGCTTTTCTTACCTCTTCCCAACTACTCCTCTTCATTGGGGAAATTTAGATTCCTCCTTAAATCTAAATTAATTTCTTTCAAGGATTTTTGAAAGATTTTGGGGATTTGCTGCCTTATCCATCCTCATGGATTTGGCAAGTGATCTCTAATTCTCATCTTGGTCAAAATGCACAATCATTTTATTTATTTCCTCAAATAAAATATGCAAATGCATTCACACCATACTTATCCCTTGGGGTCCACCCCCTTAGGATTTAAGTTCAAATGTCTAACTTTAAAAATTCAACACACAAATTGGGGGTGTTACAGAAAAAAATATCTGTAAACTTCTTTGAAATATTGCAGGACCATGAAGGGAATGAGGGTATATAACTTGAAACTAATGAGCAATACCCAGAGCCAAATCAGAACTAGATAGAAGAGGAGGGGGGAGAGGAGAATAAAATTAAGCAGAATAAAGGGGAGGAAATGCAAAGGAATCAAGACCTGGACATGTTGCAAGATAGATAAGAAGTATAATCTAACCTCCCAATAGAGGGGCAACAACTCAAACCAAAACTGAAACGTTGGTTTGGTTAATGAAGGAGGTAGTATTGAAATGGAGAGTGGTAAAATAAAGCACTAGGGAAGACCACCTAAGAAAACAGAGAGAGAAAGGGAGGTTGAGAAAAATAAAAATATTGGGAGCCAATATATGTTTCCTGAAATCATTAAGTTAAAAACATCGAAAGGTGTAGATGGAAAATAAAGAAAGTGGAGGGACTCTCAAAAATCCCTTTCTGAAAGGACTATTCTATCTTGGAATTTAAGGGGCATGGGAGGCCCCTAAAAACTCCTAGCTCTAAAAAAGTTGATAGGAAATTAAAATAAAATGATTGTTTTTCTACAAGATAAAAAACTTGAGGTTGTGGTCTAAATTGAAAACATTAAAAAATTCTAGAAAAACAGTAATGGAACAACTCAAGACTTGAAGGGTGCGTCAAGAGGATTGGGAGTGTTCTGGGATGATTCACAACTTAAAACTGCATACAAACTTAGCACAGATCATTGGATAACACTATTGTTGGAGGAAAAAATAGTTGGAGAGATAATACCAGTGGTCTGTGTCTATGGCGTGTTATATGTGGTGAAAAAATGAAATTCTAGGATTCCATAGGAAGAATAAGGGAGAAATTTTTGGAAGAAAACTGTGTGCTGGGAGGAGACTTAAACATAGTTTTGAAGACCGCAGAGAAAAGAGGAAGCCCTTTCGAGGATCCTTTTCAAGAACAGATGTAAGATATAATTTTAGAGTGGGATTTGGTGGATCTTCCACCAAAGAATGAAATTTTTACTTGGTTAAATAAATGCAGTGGAAACAATCATATTGCGGCTCGATTGGATTAGTTATTGATTCGCAAATATTGGTTGGATAAAGGCATGGAATGCAATACATGTATTATTTCTCATTGAGATTTGGATCATAAATCAATCCTGATAAACACTACCCTGTCGAGGATCTAGGACCAATCCCCTTTAGATTTAATCTATCTTAACTAAAGGAAGATGGAGTTTTGGAGTTGATCGCTCATGCCTGAAAAATATGATCATGGGATCACCATATTATGTTTGGGAAAAAAGATAAAAGGTAGTAAAAAGGGAGTTAAGAAAATGTTTGAAGAAAAAATATCAACCTCCAGGGTGGAAGAGACAAGAGTTGGGAAATAGGCTATAATCTCATCAATGGAAAGTAAAAAATATGAATGTAACATTGAATCACTTAGAGGTATAACCGAACCCAATAAAACAAAATTGTGTTGAAGGCAGAAAGGAAGAACAACATTGGAGGTTGAAATCCCAAAGTCTATGGTTTAAGGAGGGAGATCGAAACAAAAACTACTTTCATACAATGGTGAAATGTATAGAATCTCAAAACAGGGTGAAAGAAATAACACTTGAAGGAAAAGAGAAAATCAACATCCATAGAAGGTATCAAGCAAGAGGCTTATAATCCTTTTTGCGCCATGTTTTAGGAAGAAGGCGTATTGGATGAGGAGAAGGTTGTTGAATTCTTGAACCCAATTGAAGCATCTCTTATGATGGATGACAATCATTGGTTGGTAAGAGAGGTAAGTGAAGAAGAGCTAGAAAAGGAGGTATGGGGTTTCTCACCAGATAAAGCACCTGGTCCAAATGGCTTTTCAATTTTCTTTTACAGTGATTTGTGGAGCCTCTTTAAAAATGATCTCCTTAGAATAGTAAACAACTCTAGATCAAAGGAAATACTAGGGGGTGGAATAAACTTCTCCTTCCTATACCTCATTCCAAAATAATCCAACCCAGTAAGATTTTCTAGATACCATCCTATTTCTTTATGCAACTCTTCATATAAGATAATCTCAACAATAATAGTCTCTAGGCTCAAAATTATTCTACCCTCTTTGATCTTTGAAACTAAAGGGGGATTTATGGAGAAGAGATAGATAGTATTCAACATAATTTTAGTGCAGGAGGTTATCCAGACCAAGAATTAGGAGAAGCAGTTATTGGTGAGCCCTCGTATTGCACCAAGACTGCTGCAACTCCCAGGGGCTACCCTATTTTACCTTATCAACCCAAGGTTCATACAAACTTGGAGGTGACATTTCTATATACACAACAGATTCATTCTATTCATGTTATGCCCTTTCGCTCTACGAAAGGGTGCTACTTCTAGGGGTTATCAGTGAAGTCTTTCAGACTTCAATGAAACTAAAATAAATTGTAGAAAGGAGATGACAGAAAGGAAACGAATCAAACTTGCTTAAAAGAAATGGTAGAAAGGAAACTAATTTAAATTGCAGAAAGGAAATGACATAAATTAAACTAATTTAATTTGCAAAAAGAAAATGGAAGAAATGAAACTAATTTAAATTGCACTTAAGTTGGCTAATTGGTTAAACACACCCTGCTATATCTATCATGATTCTATCTATGCAGCTATTCATGACCTAGAACTAATTTGAAGAGGTGTTTCTTGCAGTTAAGAGAAGAAAGGGGTAAAGGTGCTAATGGAGAGATGAACACATGAAACAAGTCTTAGAGGTTGAAAGATGGGTTTAAACCTTATTAAAACTTTATTATAGCGCAAAAATTATTCGAAGCGGAATGATTTGAAAAGTATGATGGGAGAGTTGCTATGGAGGACGCAAGTGTGATATGAAATATGCGATATCGCAAATGGAATATCACAAAGTTGGAAGGAAAGAGGAAGTGTTGTTTGGGAGTGGGTGCGCAATGCGAAATGAAATGGGGATAAAAACTACAAAGTGTGAAATGCGATGGGGTAAAATTTTTGAAATGTGAAATGCAATGGGGTAAAAGTTGCGAAGTGTGAAATGTGATAGGGCAAAAGTTGCGATGTGTGAAATGCGACGGGTGATGTGGCGGTAGGACCGGTGGCGGAGTGTGATGGAAATATCGCAATTGGCATCGAGAGTGGTAAGCCTTATAGAAAAAAGGGAAAAGGTTGTGAAGTCTGAAATGCGATGTGGCAGAGTATGGAGAATTATCGCAATCAGCGTCGAGTGCGGTGAGTCTTAAAGGAAAAAAGGGAAAAGTTTGCGAAGTGCGAAATTCAATTTGGGATGTGGCAGGGTATGGAGAATTATCGCAATTGGCGTTTGGAAATGGTAAGTGTTAACGAAAACCAAAGAATAATATGATTTGTGATTTTTTATGCGGCGGAGCATGGAGGATTATCAGAATCGGTGATTGGAGTAGTAAGTGTTAACGGAAACCAAAGAAAAATGTGATTTGCGATTTGTGATGTGATGGGGCACGGAGGATTATCGCAATCGACAGTTGGAGTGGTAAGTGTTAATGGGAACCAATGAAAAATTTGATTTGCAATGAGCGAAGTACGGTAGCAGGAGATTCAAGGAGTAAAGGCGGAGGTCAAACTTTGATGGTTTTTCATGAATTTTGTGAATAAAAAGGGTGTGGGAGTTGTTAAGGAAAGGAGAACTCAAAGCGTAAGAATGGGTTTTTAGAGGCATAACAACAGAGATGGGAGATGAAGTGGGAGGTGCCAATGAACTTCTTCATGGCTACCTGCGCCTACATTTAAACTGTCGATTTAGGAAAGGAAGATGGGTGGTGCATGATAAAGACAAAAAAAAAAATTGTAGCCTAGTCTTAGAAAGAGAGAATCATAACTCAGAAAGAATTTTTGGTCTGTGGGAAGCTCTACCCTCAAGCTCTCTCAATAGAGATGAAAGGTGAAGGTTGCCTCATAGTTTTATGGAGTTCATCAACTATTCTACCATGCAGATAAACAGATTAAATCTATAGTAGCAAACTATAACAGCAATGAAAATATCAGAAACTAGCTAACTGTTCAAGAATAAAACTAAATAAATGGTAAAAACGAAACTAGGTAAATGACAGAAAGGAAAGAATAAAAACAGCAGAGAAGTTCAGGCACATGGGTCGGGCCCTAACCCATGAGCCTTGCTCCTTGAAACTATATCAGTAAAACAACATCTGACTACTGATTGCATTACAAAAATACAGTATTATTACATCCCGAAGGTCTTAAACAACAAAAGCCTAATATATTGCAGCAAAAGTTCTAAATGGAATCCAATCTAATGGAATGCTTCCTAGCTTTAGCTCTACTCTATTTATTCTACAGGGCAACTACCAATATCTCCCTTGAAAATAGTGATTGAGTCCACTTGACTCCAAGTAAACATAGATTGAGTGCACTTCATCTTCAGTTTGCTTGCATGCCTTTGATAGTTAAGGAGGGTGGACAACCCAGTTGAATCTGTCCAAGATTTCTCCATAATTTCTTGACATTGTGCTAATTTATTCTTCAATGTTTATCTTCTAGTGGTAGGGAGCAAGTCCCTAAATTATCTTCATCTCCAAATCTGCATAATCTGCCCAATATTCTCACAATATTCTACAAAAATAATAAATATTAGGCACAAATATGCAATTACCTTTAAACCTCCCTAAGAAAATATTAAAGCATAAGAAAACATTATTAAGTGTAGAAGGAGATATTTAATATATCTTTTTATGTGCATAAGAAAGGTAGATGGGCTTAAGAAAGGTTAGATGGGCCTTAATTTATGTCTAATTTAGAGGCCCATCATCACCCCACTACTGGAACTGTTGCTCATTCTCTGAGTAACCTATTCATCCTCCCTGCCTGATGGCTCTTGGTGCATGCTCGCTTATTTAATTTTTCATTTATTTTCCCATGCGCTGCTCTTCATGCTAATATTCTTGCTATTCTTTTTTCATTTCCTCTTGTGGGTGCTGCATGGAGATCCTGAGATGCCTTAAGAAAATTTGTATTTTCCATGCCAAGAGGTGGTGGATCGACCTTTTATTTTATTTTATTTTTTCTTTCCTTTTCTTTTCTTTCTTTCGCCCTTTTTTTTTTAATTGCATGCAGAATAAACCCACAGTTCTTTTTGTGTGAATTGATTTCGCCCTTGGTTACCCCTTCAGCACTCCTTGTCTTCCATTACATGAACTGCTTTAGATAAGGCTGAGATAGCTCTGCTACTGATTTTGGCTATATAAAAAACTTTCCTTCTCACACTTTTTAATGTTTTATTAAGATAAAATATTTTCGAAGAAAGGGTTAGATGATTGCATACCTGAGCCTTACCATTGATTTATTTTTTTAGTTGATATTGAAGCTATTGATATGGTTGTTGAAGCTGTCTTAGGTGGTTTTGAAGCTACATGTGATAATCTTCTTGAGGTCTGTTTGGAGCTTCTACTTACACGAGGAGGAAGTCCAAGTTTGACTACCTTTAACCAGGGTGTTGACCGAATTTCCTTTTTGTGCCAACTTGTTTTTTTTATGCTTGGAAAGGTTGGAGAGCACCTGCATTCATTACAGAGAGATACATGGAGAAATGCAATTTTAATTTTTTTATCTTTTTATCTTTTATTTTAAGGCATACTAGCCACACCAATAAGGTTTTCCACTAGTAGGTATACCTAGGCACCTCAAAGGAGGTTTTCACCTACGATAGTTTTTTTCTCTTTTTTTTTTTCAGCCCAATGATCGCCTCATGGAGGTTTTCAATCACTAAGCCAATCTAAAACGCCTCACTGAGATTTTATTCTTTGTCCTTGTTTTCTTTTTCACTTTCCTACTCTACTTGAAAAAAGAAAAACCTTTTTTGATTATATGAATACTTCCAATGGAGCCATGTACACATCAAGATGACAGATAAAATCATCTGCACACTTGGAATACATGCTTTGACATGGACATGAATATGAGAAATGAATTTCATTGACTGGGATTATATTAAGTACAGTTGGAGAAGAGCATGTTGCTGCAACTTAATGACTGTTTGGAACCATATGTCAATATAGTTTTGATGCCCCTAGTCCACTTGTTGGTTTGGATCACCTTGGATGTCCTCTTCTATTATGACATTCAAATCTTCATATTTTTTCTGATTGTTCTCTTGAATAGAGAGAGGAAATTCTGTTAAACATGAGGAAACTTTCTCAACATCCGATTCTAATGCCGACTCTTCATCAAGTGCAGCCCTTGATCTTTTGATGTCCTCATTTGGATCTTCTTCTTGTTGATGTTGTTGTTTAATGACATTAATAAAATCTCTTATTTATAATAACTTTCTTGAACTAAGATGAATACCATCTAGATCAAGAGGATACGTTTGGTAGTATTGTACCTTAGCATTGTAAGTGGGCTGAGATACTTCATGGTGTGGGTTTGGAAATGGTACTTGAGTGGGGATGGATATATAACATCGTTACCGATGAAATAGGTAACCGCACTGTTACCTACTTTTTTTTGGTAGCATAAAAAGCACACGATTTTGAAAAGTGGTGATGCAGAATCACCTTTTTTTTTTTAGCGCATTTTTGACACTCTAATATTTTTATTTATGAAGTATGAATATTTGTTTTAAAATGTTAGTGATTTTCATGTTAATTTTGAAACGTATTGATGAAGCATCAACTTTTTTTTTTAGAGCGGTGATTTTCATGCTAATTTTGAAACGTATTAATGTAGCATCAACCATTTTTTTTTAGAGTGGTGATTTTCATGTTGGTAATAAAACACAAAACTTAGATATATATATATATATATATATATATATATATATATATATATATATATATATATATATATATAAACAATAAAAAAAACCAATAAAAATGTAAAAATAAATAAAAAATTAACTCATAAAAATAAAAAATATAAACAAAAATAAATTAAAAAAAGAAAAAATATTCAAAAATTATATCAAAAGAAATGACAAAATTTGAAAAAAAAAAACACAATTTAAAGAAAAAAACAAAAATTAACCAAAAAAATTAAAAAAAAAAAACATCAAAAACATTTGTTTCTAAGTTATTAAAAAAAACCATATAATTAGAGAAAAAAAAAAAAAAAAAATTTAAAAATAATTTAAATTACAAAATTAAAATTTAGATAAAAAAAAATAGAATACAAAAAAGAAAAAATTAAATTTAAAAATTTAAATTAAAAAAATAATAATAATAAGAAAAAAAAATACAAATTTCAAAATTAACAAAAATAAAAAATAAACAATAAAAACAAAATTTAAAATTGAAAAATAAAATTAAAATAAAAGAAACTATCATTAAAAAACAAAAAAAATGAAAAAAACCATGTGTAAATAATTAAAACACAAATATCCATAAATTTACTGTTTTTTTTTATAAATGAAACAATTTATAAATTTTAAAAATGAAAAACTAAATAAACTAAAAGATTAAAAAAAAAAAATTTAAATTAAATTAAAATTTAATAAATTTAATAAATAAATTTTAAATTTTAAAAAATAATTAGTCTAAAATATAAAATTTAAAAAAAAAAAACAAAAACAAAAACAAAAACAAAAAATATTAAAACAAATTAAATTTAAAATAAAAAATTTGAATTAAAAAATAATAATTTTAAATTTTTTTGAATTTAAAAAAAAAAAATTTTAAAAAATAAAATTAAAAAAAATATTAAAAATTAAAAAAAAATTTAAAAAAGAAAGAATTTTTTGATCGTGGTGGTGCCGCCAATCGGCCTCCCCCCCAGGTGGCGGCGGAGGCCGGCCACTGGGCGGGCGGGGAGGCTGCATGTAGCCCCCCGCCCGCCCAGTGGCCGGCCTTCGCCACCACCTGGGCGGGAGGGCGATTCCGGGAATCGCTCTCCCGTGGCGGGAGGGCGATTCCAAGAATCACTCTCCCACGGCTGGAGGCCAATTCCTGGAATCGACCTCCCGCGACAGGAGGCCGATTCCCAGAATCGCCCTCCCGCGGCGGGAGGCCGATTCCAGGAATCGGCCTCAACGCAATTCCCGAAATCGGCCTCCCGCCGGGGGAGGGCAATTCCCGGAATCGGCTTCCCGCCGCGGGAGGCCGATTCCAGAAATCCGCTTCCCGCCGCTGGAGGCCGATTCTCGGAATCGGCCATTCCTGAAATCGGCCTCCCGCCGGGGGAGGGCGATTCCCGGAATTCGCTTCCCGCTGCTGGAGGCTGATTCTCAGAATCGGCCTCCCGTCGCAGGAGGGCGATTCCCAGAATCGGCTTCCCGACCAGCGGCTGGCTGTCGCCGCCACCTGGGCGGGAGGACGATTGTCGGCGCCACCACGATCAAAAAATTCTTTTTCTTTATCATTTTTTTAATTTTAATATTTTTTTTTATTTGATTTTTTTTTTTAAAAAAATTTAATTCAAAAAATTTAAAATTATTATTTTTTAATTTAATTTTTATGTTTGAAATTTAATTTTTTTTAATTTTTTTTTAATTTTATCATTTTTTTTTTTAATTTTTTTTTAATTTTATCAAGATTTATTTGTTTATTCATTTATTTATTAAAATTTAATTTTTTTTTTTAAATTTAATTTTTTATTTTAATATTAATATTTTTTTTTTAAATTTAATAAAATCTTATAATATATATATATATATATATATATATATATATATATATATATATATATATATATATATATATATATATATTATTTTTAATAATTTTAATTTAATTTATTTTTTAAAATCTATTTGTTTTTTTAATATATATTTTTTTTAAATTTAATATTTTTATTGTATTTTATTTTTCATTTTTCATTTTTTTTATTTTTAATTTCAATAATGTTTTTTTTTTTAATTTTTATTTTAAAGTTTTAAATTTATTAAAATTTAATATATTTCTTTAAATTTTTTTTTTTTTTTAATTTAATAAACATTTTCTTTTTCTTTTTCAAATTTAATTTCTATATTTTATTTTTTATAATTTCTTTTTTTTTTAACTTGTTTTTTTTTTAAATTTAATATTTTTATTTTGTTTTTATTTTTATTTTTTTTTATTACTATATATTTTGAAATTTTAATCTTTAAATAATTTTTTTTTTTTTTAATTTGAGGTTTTTTTTAATGTTTGAATTAAAATTTTTATTTTGTTTTTATTTTTATTTTTTTATTCCTATATATTTTTAAATTTTAAGCATTAAAATGTTTTTGTTTTTTAAATTTATTTTTTTCTTAAATTTTAGGTTTTTTTTTAATGTTTGAATTTTAAAAATTAAAAAATGTTATTTCTATTTTTAAAAATGTCAAAAATATGACACAATTTTATTTTTTTGTTATTCCAGCATCAACTGGTTTTGTTTTGAGAGTGTTTTTTTAATCCTTTTTTCAAGAAACAATTTTGTTTTTAGCATAATTTTATAAAATGTTGAAATTTGACCTTCAAAAAAAACCAAGTGCATTCTGGAATACACTTTTTTTGTTTTTGGAGTGTTTTTTCATGTTTTTTGAGTCTTTTTGGGCTAGAGTTCCCGTTTTGAGGTCAGGTAACCTATTTCATTGGTAACGGTGTTATATGAGATGGATGTGATTGAGGTTGTGGTTGTGGTGGAGGTGGATGGTAGCGATAGCATGGAATTGGGTATGGAGGATATTGAGGGAAATGTTGAGGATGTTGTGGATTTTCCTAATAAGGTCCTTACCAACCATGTTGCCAATATTAGTTTTGGGGTTGAGATGGCCAAGGTTGCCACAGAGGGAGTGTGTCCCAATTATTTTGAGATGGATGTGAATAAGCTTGAAATTGTGAAATGGGTCCTTGCATCATATTAAGTTGACTAGGCTACTAGGGTCTCCTTGGAGCTACATAACATAACTTCTTTGGTGATTTCCTTGCTCGATTGTCTTCCTGGTAAACTTCTTTAAACCTGGGGAATGATGAGAAATGTTTAGTAGCTTATGATTTTGCATCGATAACAAAAATATCAATGTCTTCTTTTTGTTCATTTTGCATTCTTAGCATTTCCACTTGTTCACTTAGATTGCTAAGAATTTCTGTTTTAAAGTTATCAAGCAAATTTCCAAGTTCATATTTTCTTACCAATGTTGATGCTGACATACTTACTCTTTCCCTTCCTCTTTATATGCACTTGCATGTTTCACAAATTTCTTCAAATGTCAATTGGTATACATCTCCTCTTCTCATGAGATTAAGGAGATCAATCCACTCATCCCTAATTGTTCTAAGTAAGAGGGTTTTTAGTGTGTCAAATACTAAATGAGGTAATTTTCCCCTCTTAACATTAAACATGAACCTCTCTATTAGATCTTCAAGGCTCTCATCTTCTTCTTGGTTCATTCTAAAAAATTCTTCTCTAAGATCACGATCTGTATATTTTGCTAGAAATATATTTTGCATATCATTCCATGATCTTATGGAATTAGTACGTAGACTCATGAACCATTTAAGAGCTCTATCCTTCAATGTTGCAGGAAACAATCTCAGTTTTTGAGTGTGTGATAAGTAGCCATAAGATCTACAAAGTATCTCAAGTTCAAAGAGAAATGTTTCTGGATCTTTTGTCCTCATACCATGGAAGCTGGGAAGAAAATATGGAGGGGTGATTTTCATATGTACAATGTTGTCCATCTCTTGAATGGGAAACCCAATAATATATTCTTCATTGTCATCATATCCATCCATCTCATCTACCTTCAAAAGTGTATGATGATGTGGTTGTTACTACACCACGTGGTCAAGTGGGGGGGTTGGCATAAGAGAAGTTTTTTTTTTTTTCGAAGTATCCCTACTCCTATGATGCATGAATATCATTTTTTTTTTGTATTTTTCAATATTTGGAAACAACATGAACAAGAAAAGCAGAAAATAATGCTAAACAGAATCAAAACATCTACTATACACCTCCCTGGCAACGACGACAAAAAGTGGTGAGCCCTAATATTGCACCAAGAGTGTTGCAACTCTCAGGGGCTACCCTACTTTGCTTTATCAACTCGAAATTCGTAAAAAATTGGAGGTGACAGTGCTATATACACAGCAGATGCATTATATTCATGTCATCCTCTTCCGCTCTATGAAAGGCTGCTACTTCTAGGGGTTATCAGTGAAGTATACCACACTTGAAACTAAAATAAATTGCATCTAAAGGAAATGACAGAAAGGAAACTAATCAATCTTACTGATAAGAAATGGAAAAAAGGAATCTAATTTAAATTACGGAAATGAAAAGGCAGAAATAAAACTAATTTAAATTGCAGAAAGGAAAATCAAGAAATGAAACTAAATTAAATTTCACTTAACTTGGTCAATCGGCTAAACACACTCTTCTCTATCTATTATGCTTCTATTTATTTATGAAGCTATTCATGACCTAATTCTAATTTGAAGAGGTGTTTCTTGCAGTTCGGAGAAGAAAGGGGTAAAGGTGTTAATGGAGAGGTAAACACATCAAAAAAGGCTTAGAAGTGGAAAGATGGGTTTAAACCTTATTAAAACTTTATTATAGTGCAAAAATGCTTCGGAGCGGAATGATTTGAAAAGTACGATGGCGGATTTGCGATGGAGGGTGGAAGTGCGATATGCAATATCGCAATCGCAATATCACAAATTTGGAGGGATAGCGGAAGTGTTATATGGGAGCGGGAGCAAAATGTCAAATGTGATGGGGATAAAACTGCGAAGTGTGAAATGTGAAATGCAACGGGGTAGAAGTTGCGAAGTGAAAAATGCGATGGGGTAAAAGTTGTGGAGTGCGAGATGAGACAGGTGACATGGCAGTAGGACCGGTGGTGGAGTGCGATGACAATATCGCAATCAGCATCGGGAGCGATAAGTCTTAAAGGAAAAAGGGGAAAGGTTGCGAAGTCCGAAATGTGATTTGTGATGTGGCGTAGTATGGAGAATTATCACTATTGGCATCGGGAGTGGTGAGTCTTAAAGGAAAAAGGCGAAAAGGTAGTGAACTGCGAAATGCGATTTGCGATGTGGTGAGATATGGAGAATTATCGCAATCAGCGTTTGGAAGCGATAAGTGTTAACGAAAACCAAAGAAAAATGTGTTTTTTGATTTGTGATGTGGTGGAGCACAAAAGATTATCGCAATCGGCGGTTGTTGACTTGAAAAATTGAAATGTAATTTATCTTAAAAAAAGTTATCATCTAAAAATTATTATTATTTTTTTATTATTTTGTTAGAATCCTTTGCTTTTGATTGTGATATTAAATAGAATAAAACTAATGAACAAAAATAATAGGATAAACCACATTACTTGGTTGGAAAAGTCGACCAAATCCTGATGACATGATTAATCTGAAAGACATTCATCTATATTGTGAATCACAAAAGTCATAGATCTAACAAAAATAATCACAACTAAAATATATTATGAAAAATTTTGTGAAAAAAATTATTTATTTTTAATTAAAATAATTGAAATAATTTTCATTTTAAATTGTAAAATAAGAAACAATTTAGTAGGCTTTTTATGGCAATAAAAATATTAAAAAATAAACTTATATGCCCATTTAAAAAAAATACAAATTAAAGAAAAGCAATTCAATTTAAAAAAATAATCAATTATTATTTTAAATTTCGCAAATATTTTTTTATTTAAATTTGTAGTTTTATAAGAAATAATTTTATATTCTTGCATAGTTTTACTAAGAAAAGTTTGAAAAATAATAACGAACTCAATTTTAAATCCTGAATATATATATATATATAATCCTTACATTTACTCTTTATCATCGATCAATACAAATTCCTTTGCAATATAAAGTTTAAATTCAGTTAATTATTGCCAACTGTAAAGCAGAATAAAGTTGAAATATCACATATATCGCACTTAATACTGGCAGAGGCGTAGAGTGATTTTCCATGTCAATGACAATAGCACTGAAATAAAGTTAACTGATGATTGCAAACTCTGGCTTGGGCAACAGCACTATGTCCTGGCAAAGCACCATTCACTTATTGCCAGCTGATGACTGCCAAAGATTGAAATGAAGTAGAATTGATGAAGCCTTTTTCCCTGCTTTTCTCGATAGAACCAGTTCAAGTACACGTTCGACAGAAGGTATGACTTGTCTCTTTTCAACCTCGGAGAGCATGTCCCATGTTTTACGTCTCTACAAATATGTGGACGACAGGTATCTCTGTAAATATAAATGGTATCTATGTGGACCACAGGTATCTCTGTAAGTCAACATTGGAGGAGTAGTTCGTTTTGCTCAAAGGAGTAGGTGTAGGAAACAGAGTAAACAAACTAGGTGAACATTCTATCATATATTTTAATAGTAAAATGATTTAATTATTAAAATTGTAAAATATATAAAAGAAATTAATAGATAATTTAATTATTAAAATAGTAAAATATATTAAATATTATATTATAGAGTAGTTTAATGGTTCCTTGCACTTTTTTGCCCTTAAATTAAGGGATATGGTTGGTTGGAAACTGTGAATTATTAATGAGAATGCATAAATAGATTTAGTTGGTTGGAAAATTTCTTAACATTCAAATTTTACAAATCAAACCTACATTTTCTAACCATGACAAAATTGAATAAACGAATGTAACCAAAAAAACAACCGTGAGGAAAGAAAATAGGGCAAAACAAGAAACCTAATTATTAAACCCTATACCAAATGCATTAACGTCGTGTACGACATGCACTTCGGCACTATCTATGCATATTCTTTTTTAAATTACACAGCACATTCCATAATATTAGAAAGGTTGCAGTCTCGTGGAATGCTGTGATCACACTGTTACAGTGAGGGATTCTTAATTTTTGTGCCCAAGATCTACACTTTTTCCATTTCGGGTCCACGGTGATTCTTAGAAAAATGGCACAAAAAGTAGTGGAAGTGAATACTGTGAAATCACTAGCCGATCTGAGAATTGAGGATCTACCTGTTAATTACATCAAAGACAACAATGAACGGCCAGCTGTGGCATACAATGATTTCAGCAAAGAGGTGCCCGTCATTTCCCTTGCGAATGTAAGAGCCGGGGGAACAGAGGACGCGCAGCTAATAAGAGAACTCAGAGAGGCCCGTGAAGAGTGGGGAATGTTCCAGATCAAAGATCATCACGTCCCTGCAGAACTGAACTCTCAGATAATGCGTTGTGCCCAGGGCGTCTTTTCGCTTCAAGTAGAAGAGAAGATGCAGTACGCTATACATGCAGGGCAGTTCGTAGGATATGGAAATGGGAGTTTTATCAACGATTACCCCTTCATGGAATGGAGAGAACTATACGTCACGACATGCTCCCCAGCTCGGGACGTTCAAAGCTGTCCTACAAAGCCAGTTCAATTCAGGTGTGCATTTCTTTTGGTTTATGTACTTTATCGAGTTGATGTACGAACTGTTACACGCTTATATATTTTATATATTTCATTCTCGAACTGTCATTGTTTCCCAAAAACTTTATTATCTGGCATGGGCAGAATGGGGATCTGGCGAAAAGCTGCAACAGACTCATCAGAATCGCTAGGAGTTGAAGCAGATGCGATCGAGAAACCCTGTGGAGAAGGCCAACAGAAGGTTCTCTTGAATTGCTACCCGACTTGCCCCCGCCCCGACTTAACGTTACGCATCAAGAGACATACCGATCCGGGAACTCTTACCATTTTACTGCAAGACAATGTTGGAGGCCTTCAAGCCAAAAAGGACGATAGTGTAACGTGGGTTACAGTGGAACCGGTCGATGGAGATTTCGTTGTAAATATCGGAGACCATATGCATGTCGGTAGCTATATTTATTGCTTTTCGTAACATTTTAATTTTCTGTTGAACGTATTCAGATTAAAAGAAAGAGAGTTACATTATAAAAAGAAAATGAACCTCTATGATCTTCGTCGTAGTTATTTCGAAATATTATGTCATTTAATTCATCCAGATGCATGAAAATTAATTCTGAGAGAATAAGCTATCTTGTGTCAGGATTGTATCTCAAGATTAGATCTTGCATGAGGATGGTGTATGAAGATTAGTTCGGTTGAAAAAATCACATGATTGGCCTTTTAACAATCTCAAAAACAACTATAAGACCACTTTTATGCGGTTTATAGTATTAGGTTGTGGTATTTTGGTTTGATGCATGCATGTTGAATTTGCGTTTTTTTTTTTTTCAAACCACAATCATTTTTTCTTCTATGTGATTCATGCGACTCCGGTATCGTTTACACCATGTTTGTAAACGATAAGTACCCTAACAAATTTTATGACTCGATCATTCATATATATATATATATATATAATTATTTTATTATATAAGTACCTTAACGAAGTATTATGTTCCAAAATATTTCAAATTCTTCAAGATTATCCATGGACTGCGTGCTAAGGCGATCATATGAAAATAACTATACAAGTATATATGAATTCCAACCATACTTATTAATAAATCATTGTTTCCATAGTGCAGGTTTTGAGTAACGGTATCTTCAAGAGCGCAGATCATCAAGCTGTTGTAAATTGGAATGTTCGAAGGAAATCCATAGTTACATTCTACAACCCTGATCCAGACTCAATTGTATCTCCGTTGTATGCATTATGGGCCACAATGGGACAAGGTCGTGCTGGTAAAACTTTCGAGTTATACATGGAGTTCTACCAGAGGAAGATGACCAAGTACCTCATAGACAGGAAGATCAAACGCATTAAGGGAATGAGTTTAGTGCAAGAGGCAGAAACGTAACTGTGCAATTGAGCCTACATTATATAACTTGTTTCATCATATATCTTACGCATCTAGACATAGAGAGTTCTCCTACCCCATGGTGTGGTTAGACTCCCATCTTATTGTATCTACATAATTGTTTCCACCCAATAACCTAAGGCATATTGTTCTTTACGCAATGAGTTGTTCTACCATGTGGCATGGTTGGACTCTGTGTGTAAGAGTCAGTATAGGTAACCAACGACTATTTTACACCTTTTACACTCTCACGATATATGAAGTTCTCCCAAGTACTCATGGCTTCATTCTCCCACTTATATAACCTCTCTTTCTTCAGAGGCCATCCACAAAATTATTAAATGTGTGTAAGAAAGATTTCAAATAAGGTTTAATACATATGTATATATATGGAAACTATGTACATATATTAAACAAGTAATTGCAAGAGTAAAAAAGTGAACATGTAAAGTGTTAGAAGAGTAAATAAGTGTTATGATGGCACCAACTATCATAATGTAGCATTAAGGATAACTAGTTGTTAACTAGTTAAAAGACATTTTAATTATTGTTTCAAGAAAAAGACTGGAATTATTATTATTTTGCGGAATAGTTATCTTCATTAGTGATTCATTATGAATAATAAATCAGTTATGGGAATTAACTTCATAAAAAAATAAAAGATGATGGTAAATGTTTACCGAAAGTGGTTGGGAATAGTTGGAAACAGTTACCTGCTCCTTTGAGAATAAGGGACTGATCCGGGTAAGGGGTAGGGGTTTCGTTCTTGGACTAAGGAAGAGTGTGGATTTCCAGAGTTGGTAGGGACCAGTGGAAAACGCTCAGCAATCTTGAAAATTGTTTCTCGAACTGACTGGACTAGGGGTCCTAAGGTCACAACAGAAAAATCCACTGTTAACCCGTACCATCTCGAATTGGAGCACGGGGGAAAAAGAAGGATGTAATCGCCTCTCTTGATGGTTGGGAGGACCACAGCGTTAAACTGTGCATTCATATAAGTAAAATGTGAACTTTCTGTGATTTAAGTACTGTAATATCTTCATTCTACATGTGCACAGATATTTCTTTTTATAACAGAGTAAGTGAACACGCTATGGACTCATGTTGAAAACTGAATGAAGTAAACTGTCTATTTTATTTTGTTTCATTCTTTATAAGTGTTTCCATGGTTATAGTGAAAAATAACAGTAAGCTGAGAAAGAAACTCAAACTAAAATTTATATTACAGTTCAAGTATTCTTTTCAAATATATCAATAAGATTAAAGATAATTTACAGTAAATGTCATAAAAAAAATAGCTATTGTCTGAACTATAAAACTGTGAAAAGAAGGAAGATGCATTTTCATAGACCAGTAAGAGGTATGATTTTCTTTTATGTCCAAGGAAAAATAGAGAGAATTTCCGGTCAAGGCTCGGGGTGAAACCTAGCGCGAGACACATTGTGCCTCAAATCATAATTATACAGGGATGTTAGAACAAGTGGTCTGGTCATCAAACAGAAAATTTATACAGTCATAAAGTAAAGAACGCGGATAAATATTATCAAGAAACTATAACTACTGTATATGGGAGTATAGTATTATTGAATAAATACACAAGTATTATGAGAATAAAACTAGAACTACATAAGATTGTATCGAACAATATAGTAATGAAAGGGTAGAATGCAGATAACTTCAAACTGAAAACGAGAATCACGCAATGAATACTTATAACCTAGGAAGCGTGAGATTTCTCATTATAAGTACAATTGTCTTTGCTACTAAAGAGATAATGTTCTATATTCTAGAAAAAGGACAAATCCGATGATGATTTCCTGAGATATAGAAGTATACATTTGATCTTAAAGCGAAAGAGTAAGAATACAAATTACCTATTTTGTGTAGAGAACACAGAAAAGAAAAATAAGTAACGCTATGTCAAAATCCTGTCATCCAAACCAAAAACCCAAGAACTAGGAAGAAAATTGTATGTAGAATTGGTTCTGATAGTTTCTAAATATTAAGCATGAATAAAATCCAAGACAAACTATAAGCTGAATGGTTCATGGCACAAATATAATAGAACATAACAACAGAGAAATGTTGTAAATATATATGTATAACTTGTATTTCAAGTCAAAAGAGAAGAGAAACACAGTTAAAACCCCAGAAAGCTAGGATCTAGGAGAATCCAAAATCTGTAAAAGTCTGAGAGTCACAGTTCTGCTATAGCCTTGAAGACTCTGAAAAATGACCCGATATGTAATAATTCTTTAAATCAATTAACAAGATTGCTCGGCATTAAGCCGCAGCAATTTAAAACTAAAGATTTATACATTTGGAGAAGAAATCCTCTATGGAGGAAGAACATAACCAAACTAAACATATTTAAGGCAAGAACTCCTATGAAGTTCCGGAAGGGAACATGCAGTTCGAGTAATCCAGAGTATCTGGTAAAAGGAGCAAGGCATGGTTCGTTTAAGCGCGGCAATGGCAGGAATCTTTCATGCCCAAGAAAACAACATAGCATGACCAATGAGAAGCGTACCTGCATTAAAAGAAGAGGTTCTCAAACTATTTTCCAAAGGAAGATCTTAAACAAATAAATATTCAAACAAATTTCACTGAAATACAGATTACATATTTACCCAAAACATTTCATACCTGTCAAATAGGAAGTCGATTGTAACATGCAGAATTCCAACCTGAGCAGCTCGAATATGGAGGAAAACTGAGTTAATTTAACAACCATGGACTATACTTATAAAAGAAAGAAAGAACTGGAGCATTGCCTAAGAAGGGATCATCATACCAGCTCACAAACTCGGTGTATCGATTCATGGAGGAAGCTAGGAAGAACCCTCCATCAACACGCAGTATTAACTCTGAGACAATGGCAAGAGTAGCTAACCAGAGTAACAGAACCTCGAGATAGAATAGTCAGAAAACCAAATCTATGTATGGGGAAACAATCCAGAGAATTTTGACTCTGACAAATGGGTACTGCGGAAGGAGGTTGGGGTTTCTACCCATCACAGATCTCCCACCGAAATCAAACCACCGTCGATTAGAAAATAATTGAACGATGATCTACATGACAAGTGGGGTAAGTAATCTTGAGACCGATTCTGGGAGATCCTCCACAAGTGTAATGTCATAAAGGCGCAGTACCAAACCCAACCACCATCAGTGCTATGGCTGAGGTAATTAATGCAATGTGATCAAGTGCTAGCCCCAAAAAATTTGACAGTTAATCATAAAACTTATTATATAGTGGAAAGTTATAAGTGTAGTGTTATATTAATGCAAGGTTTAATTATCCCAAATATGATCTCATAACTATGCAGTTAGCGCATTTAGAATTTGAGCTAAGTTGTTAACAATAGTAATTTGTTATGTATGGTAAAATTGTATGTAAGTTTGTAATTTTTTTTTAGGTGCGTATGTGTCAAGTGGTATCAGACCAGCATTCATATGCTGGGACCCTATGGGTCAACTAACAATCCATGTTGTGTGTAAAATGATGCACATAATAGAAGTGTAACAGGAATCATCATAAGGAGAGGAGCAACGCAACCACCACCCCAGGATACCGAGGATCCCCAAACTCAACCAAATGTGAACCCTAAGATGTGGGTTCAGCTGAGTGTCGATCAGCACCAGCAAACCATTCGGCTGTTGTAGGAACAACATCATCAAAATAGTTTGTTGTTGAACACAATACAACAATTGCAGGAAGAGATGGTGTGAGTTCGAAGGGATAACGAACGATTAATGCAAGAGCAAGAGAGAACTCTCAAAAGTCTATTGGACAAACAAAATCAAGGAATGAAACATCCCAGTGCTGAAAGGGATATGCAAGAAGGTGATGAACAGCAAACCAGAGACAACACCACTGACAGAGTGGAAAGAAGCCCATCCTAGTGAAGAACCAAGAACAAAAATTATAATGAAGCAGAATCCGAGAATTTGTCGGATTAGCAAGAGGTTAAGAAGCAGAAAGTAGAGCTTCTGGGGGAGTTTCGAAAAATAAAACCACCAACATTTGATGGTGAAGCTGAGGAAGTGGCAGAAGCATGGTTAATAAACATGAACAAGTACTTTGAGGTGTATGAGTACAATAGCAACCTGAAGGCTATATTGGCCATATACCAGCTGAGGGAGAAAACCACTCTATGGCGGGAAGAAGTGAGGGATGTCCACAGCATTGAGGAACAAGATGTCAATTTGGAATCATTCTAGCAATACTTTAAAGATGAGTATTTGATAGAACATTTATGTGATGAGAAGGCTAAATAATTTCATGACTTGAGGCTGGGACAGATGACAATGGATGAATACATCACCGAGTTCACTTCCCTGTTACAATATGTTCCATATCTTTGAGAAGAAAAGGCTAAGGTGTAGAGATTTTTGAGCAGCCTGCCAACACATATGAAAGAGTGAATTGAACTTTTGAAAACCATAACCATGGACAAATCCATTCATAAGGCACCAATTTTCTATCAACATTCCAAGGCTAAAGGGGAGGTTGGAAAATTTTGGCAGCTAAAGAAAGGACAGAAAAGTAGCTCCAACTTCAAAGGAGCCAAAAGCTGTAACTTTAAGAATTTTGCACATAATTCTGTCAGCAAACAGTTTGGCATAAATCATCAAAGGACCCATTGGCCAGCAGAAGAGAAGCCTACAGAGGCATCTAGCAAACCTGAGCAGGGGTAGGTGATCAAGCCACCTTTACAGTGTTGGGGTTGTGGTGAGGCACACTATTATAAAACCTTCCCATAGTGAGTAAGAAACGACACAGTTGCAAACCTGCAGGAAGCTTCTATAGTAGGCGATCTGGCGCGAAACATTCCTCGAATCAACGCAGCGTTGGAGGATCGACATGCAGATTATCAGCCAACGATGATTGAGTTGGAAGGTAAATTAATGTCTCAATCTGTTTCTATTTTGGTAGACCCAGGTGCAAGTCTAAGTTATGTTAGTCCCAAAATAGTGGAATTGTGTAAATTAAAAGAGTAGAAATTCAAAAACTTGTGGCTGGTACAGATAGCCACAGGAGAAAAACGAAAGGTAACTACCAAAATTCCGAACTGTACTTTGGAAATTTTAGAACAACAGTTACAAGTAGACCTAAACATACTACCATTATGGTCCTATGATGTTTTGTTGGGCATGGACTGGCTAGAAAAACATTGGACCTTAGTGGACTGCAAGGAAAAGATTATTTATTATAGAATGCAGGATGGAACATGCAAGGAGATTCAGGGAGTCAAGAAGCCCTTACAGCTACGTCGAATTATCGCATCTCAAATGAGTAAATGTATGAGGAAGGGATGCCAGATATACGCTGTTCAAGTGGGATATGCTGATTCCAAGGAAAAATCACTTATGATGGAAAATATACCTGTGGTGCAAGGTTTCATGTATGTTTTTCCAGAAAATATTCCTGGATTACCACCAAGGAGAGATATTGATTTTATATAGAGTTGATGCCAGGGGCATCACCTGTGTCAAGGGCTCCTTACAAAATGTTAATTCCAGAATTAACTGAATTGAAAATTGATATAGGGGCATCTGAACAGACTTGAAATCAAGTCGAACTTTGACGCTGAAAAGGCGGGTACGTGAATGGTCATGCAAATTTGGGGCAAAATTTGTTGAAACAGAATTAAATTTTCTATAATTGATTCGAGAATAAGGATCTACCATGTGTGCGTAATGAAAGATCAAGGGTTTGTTGAGAAGTTTAGGAACAAAAATTGTGGATCTTAACTGATCTACGCGGTTGTAAAACCTATAAAAGAGAGCCTGTATTGTGTGAGAAGAGAGAGCGAGCGAACACAATGTAATAGCGTGAGGATTTCTGTCTAAGGCTAAAATGCCTTATTGTGTAAATGATTCTATATATAATTGAAGGATTTTTATGTAGATTTTGTGTGTTCAAAGATGTTTTGTTTATGATTTAGAGTTATAAATGTTGTGTTGATTTATGGCGATCCTATACAAGAATGCCATAGAATGAGTTAGTGTGTGTGAGAAATTCAATCTGCAATTGGAAAGGTGAAATGTATAGAAACCTGAGATAAGTGAAATTTGTTTTACTGTGTTAATGTTAAGGGAAGTCAAAAAGCATTCCTTTTCATGCTTGAGGCTGATATTCCATAAATCACTCCACGTTGCCAGATTGTCGTGGAGAAGTAAGGTTCTGAGACAAAAGAGAATAGATCAGAAAACAGTGAAATTCCGTGCTTTGAAAGCTTTTTAAACAAAGCTTTTATCTAAGTGGTTTTGGAAAGAAAAACCACGGGTTTTACACAGCCTTTGGCTCGTGGGTGGTTTTGATCGAAACCAATGCGATAAAATAATATGCCGACACGTCATGGAATTGAGACCACCGGTGTCGCAAATATTTTTATGTTAAAGATTTGGGCTCGGAGTAATGCGATTGGCGTTGAATGTGGATTGATGGAGATCCAACGGTAGAGTTTCATCACAAGTTACACGAGGATTGAACCAAGATTTGGATCCGATAAAGCATTCAACTGAGTTTTATTAAAAGGTTTGAAGTCAGAACCTTAATTACAAGGGTTTAACGCTCTTTCATTTGAAGTTTTACTAATGGCTGATTGAAAATTATATTGCTGAGGGTTGAGTATCATCCCGAAAGGTCTATGGTTCCAAAGGCATATAGAGATCGAATACTATGGAGTTCATGATTTTGTTAAATTCTTCTGGTATATATATGTATGTTTGTAAGCAGACATTGAAGTGGCGCAGCGGAAGAAAAATGGGCCTATTACACATAGGTCCTGGGATCGAGTTTTGGACCTATGTATTTTCAATCTTGTTATGGATTCAGAAGATTGCAGGTTCATTTTTATTAATGAAGGTTAACCTACCTTATAGTGGGTTTCACTTTTCATCAAGTGGCATCAGAGAGGGGAAATGATTTCCTCCGAAAAGAAGGAGTTTGCAGACAAAGAAGGAAGAGGTATAGTTTTGTGAAAATTTGTAAAGCTTGTGATTTTTATATTTTGTGAAGGTAGCAGTAGAGGAAGGTGAGAAGATTGCAGCAACCTAGAGTAGGAGTGTTTAGATGGTTCCACAGGAGCAAACCAGAGAGATGCCAAAATACTAAGCTCGGGAGAGAGGCTTGGTGAGGTATCTAGTATCAGGGAGGACTTGCTATTGCAGAAGTTTTGCTGCAGCTCACAGAGGACAATTCCATAGAGGATGTGGGTAGAATTTTTCAAGCATGTTGTTACAAGAAGATCACAAGGAGCAGTTCCACAAATGGCATGGGTAGAATTGCGGACAGTTGTAGAAGACATATGACCAAGAGGTCATAAAATTTTTGTGCCTCCGGAGTCTGATGCAGGGGCATCTGAATAGACTTGAACTCAAGTCGGAATTTGAAGCTGAAAAGGCAGGTATGCGAATGGTCATGCAAATTTGGGGCAAAATTTGTTGAAACAGAATTAAATTTTCTGTAACTGATTCAAGAATAAGGATGTGCCATGTGTGCGTAATGGAAGATCAAGGGTTTGTTGAGAAGTTTAGGAACAGAAATTATGGATCTTAACTGATCTACACAGTTGTAAGACCTATAAAAGAGAGCCTGTATTGTGTGAGAAGAGAGAGCGAGCGAACACAATGTAATAGCGTGAGGATTTCTGTCTAAGGCTGAAATGCCTTAGTTTGTAAATGATTCTATATATAATTGAAATATTGTTATGTATATTTTGTGTGTTGAAAGATGTTTTTTTTTATAATTTAGAGTTATAAATTTCGTGTTGATTTATCAACCATCGATCACTGTAATGATCGATGGTGATCCTATCCAAGAATGCCATAGAATGAGTTAGTGTGTGTGAGAAATTCAATCTGCAATTAGAACAATGCAATGTATAGAAACCTGAGATGAGTGCAATTTTTTTTACTGTGTTAATGTTAAGGGAAGTCAAAAAGAATTCCTTTTCATGCTTGAGGTTGATATTCCATAAATCACTCCACGTTACCATATTTTCGTGGAGAAGTAAGGTTTCGAGACAAGCGAGAATATATCAGAAAACAGTGAAATTCTATGCTTTGAATGCCTTTTAAAAAGAGCTTTTATCTAAGTGTTTTTGGAAAGTGAAACCACGAGTTTCACACAGCCTTTGGCTCGTGGGTGGTTTTGATGGAAACCAATGCGATCAAATAATATGCCAACACGTCATGGAATTGAGACCGCCAATGTCGCAAATATTTTTATGTTAAAGATTTTGGCTCAGAGTAATGCAATTGTCGTTGGATGTGGATTGATGGAGATCCAACGGTAGAGTTGCATCACAAGTTACACGAGGGTTGCACCAAGATTTGGATCCGATAAAGCATTCAACTGAGTTTTATTAAAAGGTTTGAAGTTGGAACCTTAATTCCTAGGGTTTAATGCTCTTTCATTTGAAGTTTTATTAATGGCTGATTCAGAATTATATTGCTGAGGGTTGAGTATCATCCCGAAAGGTCTATGGTTCCAAAGGCATATAGAGATCGAAGACTATGGAGTTCGTGATTTTGTTAAATTCTTCCGATATATATATGTATGTTTGTAAGCAGACGTTGAAGTGGCGCAGCGGAAGCGAAATGGGCCTATAAAACACAAGTCCCAGGATAGAGTTTTGGATCTATGTATTTGCAGTCTTGTTATGGATTTAGCAGATTGTAGGTTCATTTTTATTAATGAAGGTGAAGCTACCTTATAGTGGGTTTCTCTTTCATCAAAAATGTAGTTACAAGAATTTCTAGACAAAGGTTACATTCGTCCAAGTGTATCCCCTTGGGGAGCACCAGTGCTGTTTGTGAAGAGGAAGGACGAAACCATACGAATGTGCATGGATTATAGACATCTTAACAAGTTAACAGTAAAGAACAAATATCCCTTACCAAGGATTGATGACATGTTTGATCAAGTGAAGGGGGCCATGGTATTTTCCAAGATAGATTTAAGATCTAGATATCACTAGATCCGAATCAAGGATAAATACATATGCAAGACAGTTTCCATACTAGGTATAGGTGTTATGAATTTGTGGTGCTACCTTTTGGGTTAACAAATGCACCAACAAACTTTATGAGGTTAATGCATGGAATATTTCATCCTTTCCTGGATAATTTTTTACTTATATTTATAGATGATATTCTAATCTATTCTAAAAACTAGGAAGAGCATAAGGAGAATTTGAGGATTTTGTTGGAAATGCTAAGAAAACACCAGTTGTACATGTTAGGCCCCTACATTACTAGTATAGTCCCTTATTGTTGTTAGTGTAACCCCCTTATTTTTATTATTGTACCCTTGTAACCCCCATATTGTTATTATTGTGCCCTTAAATTATTATTGTTAGGTTGGCTAGGCTTACATTGTAGCCCCATGGACTCCTATATATAGAAAGGAGGTTTTGTAATTTGAATCATCCAAGAATTGTTCATTCATGTAATGTATTGGACGTTTCCCCCTCAAAGTGGCTTATTTATAAGGCATTGATATATCTTTTCTTCCCTTTTGGAGATGGTTTCACAACATTTGGTATCAGAGCTTTGAGATTCTAGGGTTTCGCTGCTCCAAACAGGTCATCGTGGCATTTTCACTATAACTTTTTTTATACGAAGGTTTAGAATCTAAAATTTGTAGAGTGCGAAGCCAAAATCCTGAGGAACATCATCACAAAATTTTAGAGCTTCGTTTGCAATATTTTTGGAGATATGATCTGTGCAAGTTAGGTAATTTTGCAGGCTCCTGAATTTAATCTAAACAGGTCATCGTGGTATTTTCGTAATAATTTTTTTTCTACGAAGGTTCAGAAGAAAAAAAATTTAGAGTGTGAAGCCGCAATCCTGAAGAACATCGTCGCAAATGTTCAGATATTGGTTCGTAGTATTTTCGGAGATATGATCTGTGGAAGTTAGGGATTTTTGAGGCTTCTGAATTTCATCTCAAAGAGCTGATTGTGGGAAAATCTTCATAGATTTTTCTCTGAGCATCAGAGTGGAATGATGTAAAAAGTAGTTGCAATCACACGGACTATAGTTTTCGTTCTATCAATTTGAGATCCAAACGAGGAAACAGTGACACGTGGCAAGTCGTACAAGTTCGCTCTACTGAACTAGTCCAAAATTGGGTCATTGTAGAATATTGGACATAAATTTTCCTTGAAGAATCCAAATCAAATAAGACCTATGGCATTTGAAAGAAGCTTAAGAGGGCTACTGCAGGGCAGAATTTTAGATATTTAGGATCCTCAATTATAGAGATAATTCAATTTCAATATAAGGGTAACTAATAGTCCAACATTATAGGGAGCTCAATAAGCTCACCATTAAAGATAAATTTCCCATTCCTGTGATTGATGAATTATTGGATGAATTACATGCAGCAATTTCTTTTACCAAGTTGTATCTTCATTCAGGATATCATCAAATTATAATGAAGACTGAAGATATTCCAAAAACAGCATTTCGAACTCATGAGGGTCATTATGAATTTTTGGTCATGGCTTTTGGCCTTACCAATGCACCTTCTACATTTCAAGGGTTGATGAATTCCATTTTCAAACCCTTCCTTAGAAAATTTGTGCTAGTATTTTTTGATGATATACTAATCTACAGCAGGTCTTGGAAGGATCATGTTGAACATGTTGACAGGGTGCTCAAACTATTGCAGGAGAAAAAATTATATGCAAAACATCCAAATGTTTCTTTGGAGTACAAGAGGTGGAATATCTGGGTCATATTGTATCTCACGAGGGTGTTAAGGTAGACCCTAACAAAATTAAAGCCATTAATGAATGGAAAGTCCCCACAACCATAAAGCAGTTGCGAGGATTTCTCGGGTTAACAGGGTATTATTGAAAGTTTGTTAAGAATTATGGGAGAATAGCAGCACCTCTAACAACATTATTGAAGAAAGATGCATTTTCATGGACTCCTGAAGCAACTAAGGCCTTTGAACATCTTAAAGAGGCAATGTGCTTAGCACCGGTCTTAGCTACACCAGACTTCACAAAAACCTTTATTGTGGAATGTGATGCCTCAGGAAATGGAATTGGTGCAGTTTTAATGCAGGAAGGAAGACCCATTGCTTTTGAAAGTCGTCCAATCAAAGGAAAGTATTTACATAAACCTATTTATAAGAAGGAAATGTTAGCAATACTGCATGCACTAAAGAAATGGCGAACTTACCTAATGGGAAGACACTTCAAGGTAAAAACTGATCATGATAGTCTTAAACACTTTTTGGAACAAAGACTATCGTCAGAAGAGCAGCAAAAATGGGTCACAAAGACGTTGGGTTATGACTTTGAAATAATCTACAAAAAAGGAAAGCTTAATGTTGTTGCAGATGCACTCTCAAGAAAGAATGAAGAGGTGGAAGCATTGCTTTGTGCCATTTCTATTATCCAACCAGATTGGATAACTGAAGCAAGAGATGAATGGAAGAAGGACAAAGATGTATGGACACTCATTCAAAAGTTGCAGCAAGATCCTAGTACATCCGATACATTTAGTTGGAAAAATGATTCCTTATGGTACAAAGATCGCTTATATCTTTGTAAGAATTCCCAACTAAAACAAAATATTCTTCTGGAATTGCACACTTCTCCTTTAGGAGGACACTCAGGATTTTTTAAAACTTACCATAGGGTGAAGAAAGATTTTTTTTGGGATGGCCTTAAATCTGATATTCAAAATTTTGTGGCGGAATGTTTGGTTTGCCAGCAGAATAAAGTTGAGACAATTAAGACCCCGGGACTTCTACAACCTTTATCCATTCCAAGTCAACGTTGGGAGGATATTTCAATGGATTTTATCACAGGTTTACCTAAGTCCGAATGAAAGAGTGTCATCATGGTGGTAGTTGATAGACTTACCAAGTATGCACACTTTTGTGCATTATCTCATCCATTTAAAGCAAGTACAGTTGCTACTACATTTATGGACACAATTCAAAAGTTACATGGAAACCCAAGGGTTATTGTGAGCGACAGAGATCCCATTTTTACTGGAAATTTTTGGACGGAGTTATTTTCTTGTTTGGGTACTCAATTAGCTCATAGCTCATCTTATCTTCCTCAATCTGATGGTCAAACTGAGATAGTAAATAAATGTTTGGAAGGATATCTTCGTTGTTTTGTATCTGATAAACAAACACAATGGGTCAAATGGTTACCTCTCGCTGAATGGTGGTATAACACTTCCTTCCATACTGCAGCAAAAATGACCCCATTTATGGCACTTTATGGATATCATCCACCATCCATCACATCATCTTTAAGGGAAAATTCGAAGGTTCAAGCAGGGGAAGATCACATCGAGCATCAGCAAGAAGTTCTCCAACTCTTAAAGGATAACCTGAATTTGGCACAAAATCGAATGAAACAACAGGCAGATCAACATCGTAGCGAGAGAAGTTTTGATGTAGGAGATTGGGTATTTTTACGGCTACAACCATACAAACAAATGCCCCTTAAGCAAGAAAAGAAGGATAATAAATTATCGCCAAAGTACTATGGTCCTTACAAGGTGTTGCAAAAGATTGGTACTATGGCATACAAATTGGAGCTTCCTGCTTCTTCACGAGTGCATCCATTTTTCCATGTTTCATGCTTAAAGAAGGTTATAGGTGAAAATCTTCCAGTTCAAACAATATTTCCAGAACTTGATGAGGAAGGAAAAATCATATTGGAACCTGAAGCGGTCACGGAAACAAGAACTCTATAGCTACGAAATCGATCAATTTTAGAGTATCTCATCAAGTGGAAGAACTTACCCACCGAAGATTCTACATGGGAGGATGAGAATTTTATACAGAAGCACCCAGAGCTACTCAAGCGTTGAGGACAACACTTTTTTGAAGGAGAGGGGCATGTTAGGTCCCTATATTACTAGTATAGTCCCTTATTGTTGTTAGTGTAACTCCCTTATTGTTATTATTGTACCCATGTAACCCCCATATTGTTATTATTGTTCCCTTAAATTATTATTGTTAGGTCGGCTAGGATTACATTGTGGCCCCACTAGGATTACATTGTGGCCCCATGGACTCCTATATATAGAAAGGAGGTTTTGTAATTTGAATCATCCAAGAATTTTTCATTCATGTAATGTATTGGAGGTTTCCTTCTCAAAGTGGCTTATTTCTAAGGCATTGATATCTCTTTTATTCTCTTTTTGGAGCTGGTTTCACAACATTGTACACTAAGTTCAACAAATGTGATTCCTTTAAAACATAAAATCCAATATTTAGGCCATGTTATTTTAGCAGAAGGAATTTTTGTTGATCCGGAGGAGATCAAAACAATCATGGAATGGCGAGTACCCTAGAATGTGGTAGAAACTCTATCCTTTATGGGATTAGCTAGGTACTACCAAAGATTTATTGACGGATTTTCTATAATTTCTTTTCGTATTACCTCTTTTCAGAGAAAAGGAAAAGTTTTCAAGTGGATTGTTGAATGTTAGAACAATTTTAAAAAAATGAAAAATCTTTTGACCGTTGCATGAGTGCTGAGGGTAGCTGACCCCAAAAAATAATTTGAAGTTTGTACAGACACAAGTAATGAGGGTGTTGGGGAAGTTCTATATCAGGAAGGTAAACTAGTGGCATATGAATTAAGAAAGTTGAAATATCATGAACAAAGGTACTCAGCCTATGATTTAGAACTAACAGCAGTAGTTCATGCACTCCGGGTTTGGAGACACTACTTACTGGGTAAAAATTTTGTGCTAAAGACATATCATAACAACTTGACTAGTTACTTTAAGCAAGTTGATTTAAACTCTAGACATGTAAGATGGAATTCCTTTCTAAGTGAGGTTGATATGGATATCCAGCACGTGAAAGGTAAAGAAAATCGGGTAGCTGATGCTTTAACTAGGAAGCTGCATTGTGTGTATGAGCTATATTACAATCATCTTAAAAGTAAATTATTAGATGAAGTAAGAGAATAAGCACAAAAAGATCTGGAATATCAATTCCTATGGCAGCAAATGGAAGAAAGAAGAAAGAAAGGAGGCACTTCTGAGTGTGGAGTAAATGATGATCAGATGTTAACTTAAGAGCTAAGGTGTATGTACCAAATCGGGTGGACTTAAAAGAACTGATAATGAATGAATACCATCGTAGCAATTACGCAGGTCATCAAGGATACCAAAAAATTTTGACTGTAATTAGAAAGGTATATTTCTCGCATGGTATGCGTAAAAATATTGTTGAGTATTTAAGTAAATGTTTGGAGTGTCAATAGGTGAAGGTGGAGCATCGACATCCCATAGGAAAATTGCAACCCATACCGGTACGTGAATGGAAGTGGGAGGTTATATCCCTGGACTCCATTATAGGCTTACCGCGAACAAAAAGGTAAAATGACTCCATCATGGTGGTAGTTGAAATATTGAGTAAATCTGCACATTTTATACCTGTGCAGTCTACTTACAAGACTATACAGATAGACGACATCTTCATGAGAGAAATTTTTAGGCTGCATGGTATTCTGAAGATAGTTATATCAGACAGGGATGTGAAGTTTACCTCAGCATTTTGGAAGACTCTATTTATAGGTCTGGGGATCCAAATAAACTTTAGTATAGCTTATCATCCCCATACCGACTGTCAAACAGAGTGAGTAAAATAGGTATTGGAAGACATGATATGAATGTATCTTATGCAACAACCAACCAAATGGGAAGACTATTTTCATCTTGTTGAATTTTCTTAGAACAATGATTACCAAGAATCCATAAGGATGAGGCATTTCGAGGCCTTGTATGGGAGGCAATGTCACACACCCATAAATTGGAGCATCCCTGAAACAAAATTAATGTTGGGACCCGAGATGCTTGCAGAAATGGAAACTGAACTAAAGAATATAGGACAAAATCTGAAGGTTGCGCAAGATCGGCAAAAGATCTGTGCAGATAAAAAGAGGTCTTATTGGGAATTCGAAGTGGGATACCACGTGTATGTGAGAATCAAACCTAAGAGGAGTACCTTTTGATGGACCTCTTGTGCCAAGTTGGCTCCCAGGTTTTGTGGACCCTTTCAAATTTTGGAAAGGGTAGGACTTGTGGCCTACTGGCTGGCTTTACCCAGTCATATCCAAGTACACAATGTGTTTCATGTGTCCTTGTTAAAGTGTTATGTGCATGATTCACAACACGTAATCCATTGGCAGAACATACAGGTAGAGCCAGACGGCGAGTTTCTGGCCGAGCCGCAACACATACTTGACCAGAGGGAAATTATGCTCTGAAGGCGAGTCATCACCCAGGTTAAAGCACAGTGGAAGCACTTCGGCTTGGATGAGGCTTCTTGGGAGGATGAAAATTTTTTGCGTGAGGCTTACCTGAAACTCTTTTGAGAGCTGGAGTGAAACACCAAGGACAGTGTTACTTCCAGGGGGGATGTTGTGAGAACAACATTAAGGATAACTAGTTGTTAACTAGTTAAAATATATTTTAATTATTGTTTCAAGAAAAAAAGTGGAATTATTATTATTTTTCTAAAAAATTATTTTCATTAGTGATTAATTATGAATAATAAATCAGTTATGGGAATTAACTTCATAAAAAAGTAAAATTTGATGGTAAATGTTTTCCAAGACCTGGAAAGTGGTTGGGGACATTTGGAAACAATTACCTGCTCCTTTGCGAATAAGAGACTGATCCCAGTGAGGAGTAGGGGTTCTGTTCTTGGACTAAGGAAGAGTGTGGATTTCCAAAGCTAGTAGAGACCAGTGGAAAACACTCAACAATCCTGAAAATCGCTTCTGGTACTAACTGAATTGGGTCTCCTGAGGTCACAAAAGTAAAATCCACTTTTGACCTGTACCATCAAGGATTGGAGCATGAGCGAAAGAGGAGAATGTAATTGCCTCTCTTGATGGTTGGGAGGACCACACCTTTAAACTCTATATTCGGATAAGTAAAATGTGAACTTTTTGTGATTTAAATACTGTAATATCTTCATTCTACATGTGCACAGATATTTATTTTTATAACAGAGTTAGTGAACACCCTATGGACTCGTGTTTAAAATGAATGAAGTAAACTGTCTGTTTTATTTTATTTCATTCTTTATAAGGGTTGCCATGGTTACTGTGAAAAATAGCAATAAGATGAAAGTAACACAGACTAAAATTTATATTAAAGTTCAAGTATCCTTTTCAAATATATCAATAAGATTAAAGATAATTTACAGTGAATGTCATAAACATAAAGTAGCTATTGTCTGAACTATAAAACTGTAAAAAGAAGGAAAATGCATTTTCATAGAGAAGTAAGAGGTATGATTTTCTTTTATGTCCAAAGAAAAACAGAGAGGACTGTCGGTCAAGGGCTCGGGGTGAAACCCATCTTGAGACACATCATCCCTCAAATCCTAATTATACATCGACGTTAGAACAGGTGGTCCAGTCACCAAACATAAAATTTATACAGTCATACAGTAAAGAATGCCGATAAATATTATAAATAAATTGTACTATTGTATATGGGAATATAGTATTATTTAATAAATACACAGGTATTATGAGAATAAACTTAGAACTACATAACATTCTACTGAACAATACAATAATGAAAGGGGATAATGCAGAGAACTTCAAACTGAAAACGAGAATCATGCAATTATACTTATAACCTAGGAAGCCTAGGATTTCTCGTTATAATTACAATTGTCTTTGCTATTAAAGAGATAATGTTCTATATTATGGAAAAAGGACAAATATGGTGATGATTTCCTAAGACATAAAACTATACATTTGATCTTAAAGCACAAGAGTAAGAATACAAATTACCTATTTTTTGTAGAGAACACAGAAAAGAAAAATAAGTAACACTATGTCAAAATCCTGTCATCCACACCAAAAACCCAAGAACTAGGAAGAAAAATGTATGTAGAATTGGTTTCGACAGTTTCTAAATATTAAGCATGAATATAATCCAAGACAAATTGTAAGTTGAATGGTTCATGGCACAAATATAATAGAACATAACAACAAAGAAATGTTGTAAATATATATGTATAACTTGTATTTCAAGTAAAAAAGAGAAGAGAAACACAGTTAAACCCCAGAAAGCTAGGATTTAGGAGAATCCAAAATCTGTAAAAGTCTAAGAGTCACATTTCTGCTATAGCCTTGAAGATTTCGAAAAACAACCCGATATGTAATAATTCTTTAAATCAATTAATAGTATTGCTCAACATTAAGCCGCAGAAGTTTAAAACTGAAGATTTATACATTTGGAGAAGAAAACCTTCATGGAGGAAGAACATAACCAAACTTAAAATATTTAAGGAAAGACCTCCTATGAAGTTCCAGAAGGGAACAAGCAATTCGAGTAATCCAGAGTACCTGGTAAAAGGAGCAAGGCATGGTTTGCTTAAGCGCGATGATGGCAGGAATCTTTCATGCTCAAGAAAACGACATAGCATGACCAATGAGAAGCATACCTGCGTTAAAAGAAGAGGCATTCAAACTATGTTCCAAAGGAAGATCTTAAAAAAATAAATATTAGAACAAATTTCATTGAAATACAGATTAGATATTTATCGAAAATATTTCATACCTTTCAAATGCCAAGCCGACTGTAACTTGTAGACTTCCAACCTAAGAAACTAGAATATGGAGGAAAACTGAGTTAATTTAAGAGCCATGGAATATACTTATAAAAGAAAGAAAGAACTGGAGTGTTGCCTAAGAATAGAGCATCATACCAGCTTGCAAATTTGGTGTATAGATTCATGGAGGAAGTCGGGAAGAACCTTCTATCAACACGGAGTATTAACTCTAAGACAATACCAAGAGTAGCTAACCAGAGTAGCAGAACCTCCAGATAGAATAGTCGGAAAACGGGATCTGCGTATGGGGAAAAAATCCAGAGCATTTCGACTCCGAAAAATGGGGGCTGTGGAAGGAGGTTTGGGTTTTTACCCATCAGAGATCTCCCGCTGAAATCAAACCGTCGTCGATTAGAAGAATCAAGAGACGATCTACGTGAAAAGTGGGGTAAGTAATCCCGAGACCGATTTTGGGAGATCCTCCACAGCTGTAATGTCATAAAGGTGTAGTACCAAACCTAACCACCGTCAGTGCTATGGCCGAGGTAATTAATGCAATGTGATCTGGTGCTAGCCCCAAAACATTTGACAGTTGAACATATAACTTATTACATAGCGGAAACTTATAAGTGTAGTGTTATATTAATGCAATTTTTAACTATCCCAAATATGCTCTCATAATTATGCGGTTAGCATATTTAAAATTTGAAGCTAAGTTTGTTGAACCCTTAGTTAAACTCCCGAGAGAGGGGGGGGGTAACCGCCTTTAACACATTCATGGTTTTCTTTTTTTAATCTTTTAAACTTGTTTACACCTTTCATTTCATGATCAACTTTAATATGTGGGAAACCTTAATTTGTGGGAAACAAGTATTGCTGCATTAGTGAATGTACCAACAAGCCTTGATATGTGAGCAACGAGTATTGCGTATAATATATATCAAATCAACACATAGACATCATGCACATAGACAACAGATATAAGTGGAAACCCATAAGGGAGAAAACCACATCTTATTTTTGTCAGATGCAAAGGCAAAGCTCCAACTCTCTCACCACTAATTTTCTATAGGCTCCAACCCACGTGAGGCTCCAACTCCTCACCCCGCAAGCTAAAACTTGCAAGGAAGCTCCAACTCCCATCACCTTCGCAAGCACCAACCTCGTGAGGTCTACCTCACTGCAATTTACAATCGACTTTTATCATGCTACAACTTGATATGGAAGCTCCAACTTCCTCACTCTTTGAAAAGAAAACACTTGCCGATTTACTCTGATATTAGCTATGTTCGTTCCTTCTTTTTCGCTGTCCACCACCCTTCATATCTACCCCGTATCATTCTACATCTTCTCAGATTTCTTTCACTCTCCTCCTTATTCTCTCGCCCTCAATTTTCCTATTTCGCATTTCTAACCTCTTTATGCATATCTATCGTATATCATTTATAGAGTTCCCTTCGACTTGAATTCTTACAGAGAATTTGGAGTGAACAACCATGAATCTGACCGCCTTCTCATTCCTTTGTCGAACTCATTTAGAAAAAGTATAACAATATGTACAAATTTCAATATTACAATGGGATTTTTGTTTTCCTCTCGGAGACTTGCCAATGCATCACAAACAATATGAAATCAATTAAAAACACTTACATTCACATTCACATTTTGCTCTTACAAAACAATTTCCACCAACTCTTTTTCAGCCTTCGTTTTGCCGGCTTTGTCTTTTTCTCATTGGCCAGTATGGAATCGTTCGCATACCGTCGTTTACTACAATTGTGTGCACCCGTGCATGTACACTCACAAACCCATATTTTCATTCCTTGCAGTATTATCTACTTGTTCAATGCACTCGAATCCCTTTGCTACACACCTCAAATCCGCAATCTCTCGTTTACCTCTATCGTACCCACATTTTCTCTTCTCTATGCATATAAAATGCATACAACAAATTTGTACTCAATACAACTCGTTGATCTCGCACTTCAATACTCTATTTTCTGACCGGAAATTTAATTGAAAAAATTTAAGTTTTATAAATCATCCCACTATATTACATAAGGCCATACCACTAAATGCATGAGCGAACTTTACCTTTCATCCATGGTCAAAGTCATATGATGAAACCCACAACACCATTCAATTGCTTTCTACCTTCAATATGTGGTTATGAGACCATATATATTGGGACCCACATATACATCAAACTCGCACATATAATTAACCCAGATTTTAACTTTCTCTTGTGGAAGCTCCACCTTCGACCATATAAGAAGAACCCATTTATTATGTTCGAATCATTCAATAATACCCGACTTAAACTCCAAAGTCGAATTATAGTCTATTGGCCATTTGACATAACATTCGAATATCTCAACTATACCACCCTCATCAAATACATATATGTCCTTATAAAATTATTACATGATATATATATATATATATATATATATATACACTTTCAAATCAAATGTTATAATACGTTTTTACTATTCAACGGAATGGTCCCACCATTTTATGTCTCATTACCGTAAACCTTCTCCTTTTAAAAACTTAACCAACGCACATTTATGCATGACCTTTGTTATGGAAATCATATAACCTTACTTATAGGGTCTCCTTATTCTAAGATTCTATTATCGCATTCCATCATCGAATATTTCAATTTTGACTCAAGTTTGCAAAGTTCACTTTATGAAGTCAGCTTCCTCCTTATATCGTTTCGCTTTGATCAAACTTTTTAAAACCTTCTTGTCGATATTTGAATTGGACATTCGAATATTGAATTTAATATTCGATCAAGTCTTTAATAATGTAGGTCTTTCATAATATAATCTTCGTTTTAAATGTTAATAACCTACTGGCACTACGTCGTATACCGATTTTTCACTGCTTTCAATAACATAAAACCTAGCATTATTTTTACAACTCCATACAATGCCACTTCTTTAACCTGTGCAACTAATAAAACCTTACGACCAGAATTTGTCAAAACCCCGAGGCACCAACATAATTAAATGTTCTTGACCCTACGTTCATGTATTACGTCTCGGGTTTATCATTCATGCAATTTCGATTAATATCCAAAGATCAATTTACTCTCGCGTTCCAACAAAGCTTTAGCCCCCCATCCAGCTGCATCACATAAATTAGGTGCAGAGTTAATCCTCCACAATCGCGCGATGACGATGGGTCCTAGCATTAACTTACCCTCGCTTCATCCGACTATGAATGCCTTATCACTAACTCCTATGATCCAACTAAGTTATAAACGCATATCATGTTTTTCTTTTTTCTCCGCCCGAGCCGTAACGCTAAAAATAACGCGAACTTGTGGTTTTCAAAAATCGCCTTTTGCCACGTGTCACACAGAGACAGATACGTTACCAGAAGGAAAAAAATCAGCTTACCACTTTAAAAAACATGAATACCACCGGTTTTGGATTTCCGAACTTCCTTTACTATTCACTGCTTCATGGTTCCGCTTAACGTTTGATCAAGGTTCCACTCTTATAATTTCGTTCAACATTTTATATTATAAGGATTTTTTTTTCTATTTTCTTCAATATGGGCCTCTACCTACATTTCATCAATATTTAATAGGCATTTAACACACTTGGTTCAACCTTGATTGAAATAGATCCGCAGGTGGATAAATCTCTGGACAACATTTATGTTACATTATCCGTCTTCGAAATTCAAATGGTTTCAAAAAACTCCGTTTCTTCAATTAGTTGGTCGATGGTCCCGATTTCAATGTATTAGTTCCCTTCTTTCCCTTAACTTTAACGCACCTCACATTCCATTCATTTTGTTATATCCCCTTGCGATTTTCAATTCTCTATAGAAAGCACGTTCTTCAATCGACATGTCATGATCTTGATTCACGAGTCCGCCTTCAATGTTTCTGTGCAGATTCTATATACATCCTTTAATTTATGGGTCCTTTCACCTAATGCTCATGCATTCAACAGCCATTTCTATCATCATTTGAATATACGTAGCGTACTTTTAAAACAAACGTTCAATCATTCATACAAATCACTGATCGGAACCATTTTTCATATATTTCCCATACAATGTCTTCTCTTAAATTCGAATGTGCATTCACACAAAAATAAAGCAACCGAGGTTCATATAAGGTCAAACAAATTCTTTCATAACACATAAATGATTCACTTACAAAACTTCTTTTCGCCCTTACATTTACATTCAATGCACCGTCAATGTCCTACTCAATAGCTTATCGAAGCTCAACTATTCTCCACAGTAGGTTAAACCAATGATACCCATATAGTACTCACTCTCATGACCAACCCAGCTCCAACAATTATATGGGTTTCCGGCATTATGTACAAGAGGGCATTCCAATTCAACATAGTTTCACCAGTTGTGTTCTCATTGGAATTATACTCATTCACACAAGCGTAGCTTCTTCTTCCACTCACTACTCGCCTTTCTAGATCCGCAACTTTCTCGCTTCAATTCCTTTATTTCATTTGTTTGCCTCTCTCGTTTACTTTTCTTCTACCGCCTTTGCTTAATGCCGCTCCTCGCTTCTCTTTTTCCATATCCTTTTCCATCAATGACAATATCTCCAAATAGCTCTCCCTTTACCGATGGCAATACATTCTCACTGCTTTGCTTTGTTTCCTCCTCCCACATCAATGGGAAAGGGTTGCACATCTCCCAAAGGTGCTTTCTATCTCTCTTTCCATTTCTCCTCTCCGAGATATGTTTAGGCCTCTTTCTTCCGACTTTGTACCGCCGCTCCAAACTCGGTGTACAATAGTTTTGAGAGAATACTTTTGAGAATATATGAACTCGTATATACATAGTAAGTTGATACTATCTCACAAGATGGACTCCTCACACTCGTATAGAGTGTAGGTGATGACAACCATATAATCGTAGATGCATCATTGGATATATTGAGAATTCTTCAAATGCCTTTTCAGTATGACTTAATCAGAAATACATTGTTGCTGAAGATCAGATGGAAAATGTATTCTTCTCGCAATACACATCCTGGCAGCGTACAACACCCGTTCAATTATGACATGATTCCAATATATCTTTTATAGTTGTGGCTCACCTTCTTTGCCTATTACCGATGATATGAGCTTGTGATGATGATAATGATATTACCTTAATAGTCAAGGTCCTTGTTACACAGGATCAATGAATCAGTTTCTGGGACTTTACAACTTATTGTGAGATTAGATGATGTCTTTCAATCTAAGAGACCGAATGACTTTACTTCTTGCAAAATGTACATTCAAAACAAACCCTTGAGGTTAGATACATTCAATGTATTATTCAAGCCTTCACTTATCAATCATGTAGTTTCCTTATGACATAAGGGGTTGTGTAGGTTGCCAATGATCAATCTCTCTTTAATGGTGAAAATGTCGACAAATCCTTTCTACTAAGTATGCTTTTGATGAATCAATACCGTAGTTTTAAGATTCAATCGATACAACTAATCCTTCATACTTTCGATACATTAACCTGCTCTATCATGATGATATTTTAGCAAAGCATATTTAATATGTTTAATTTAAATCTTAGCAAATAGAATTCACATAGCTGCTATGAAATGATCTCAAGAGAGATAAGCTCGATATGTGAGTAATTGACTTTAGGAAGGCATGTAATTATATATATATATATTGCTTCAATGCTACATATAATGTTTCAAGTGTAAACAACACATCAATCCTTTAGCCTTTTTATCGACCTTTAGAGCTTGAATAATGTATACAAAATGTTGGGATACTACCTTAATGTTCTTTTGCCTTAATCCTTTGATCTTCGAGGACTCCGTACCTACCGCCGCTCCACCGATAATACTTGGTAATTCGTCGATAAGCATGGTGCTTGTACCTAAATACCACTTGATACTACTTTGATAAACCATGCAAGAGATTTCTACTTCACCAGACATTTACCCATAATTTAAGACATCCTTCATAAATTCTACTATTGAGATTTCCTCTCGTTCACACCAACAAATATCAATATCCCGAATTTGATCTTCACATATTTAACCATTTTATTATTATGTCATTCTATTCAAAGGACGTGTCACCGCATTTTCTCTTCTAAGACTACTCCGTAATCATCACGCTTTAAGTACATTTCAACTATTCTAACATAATGATCTTCGGGAAGACATCTTCAATTTCTTTACTAGGAATCTTCATGCGTATCATCAAATATTAATCACTACTTAATCGAATTTTCATGCATGAATGATGTAATTACATAATGATGATAGCTCTTCTTTACTTCATCCTCCTTTAAGTGATTCATTGTTAATTCTAGCAGTATGATGCATTTTGTGATCATCCTTTAATGTGTCGATATCTTCTTAGCTTACATGTTCATTGTTGATGTTTTCTCTATCATCATGGTCGCTTTCTACTTTCTCTCCTTCCATCAACCTCGTCGGCTATCGTGTGTTTTAGGTGATCTTCTTTCCTCTATGTTCTCTATTAGAGGAATTTCCTTTCCTTCCTAATCTCATAGTTTTCTCATTCCAAGGAGCTATTCTTAGACTACTTACATGGGGACTCCATGGGCCGCTCTCCGAGATGTTGCTTCATATTTATCACTTGGTTGGATAATTGCTTTGCTTCATAGAGAATATCCCTGAGAATATGATGGATTCATTATGTTATTGAGGTACGGTGGATCCCCCATTTCTCTTTCTTCCATACTTTATTTGGGTTCTTCATACGTCTCGTACTTTCTTTTAGATTCATAGTTTTGTTTGATTTTCTTTGATTCCATCATCCGTCTAGAGGTATTTAAAGTATGGTAGATTACAATCCTTTCTTTGTGACTAAAGCTGAGGCATACATAACATCTTACTTTTCCAAGCGTATGTTTGAGTTGATGTATATTATTTTTATTCCCCTTTCGAATACAATTTACAATCAACAAGTTTATGTCCAAAATTATTGCATGCATAGCAATAGCCATGAAAATGATTTGTGTACTGTGATATATTGTCCTTTCCATTCATTTGCTTGAGGTAGTCTTCTTATTTGTCGCATCTTTTGCCGATTGAAGTTGATATGCCTTGTCTTACAATGTGTCGCAATATGTCTTGGTTTATGACAAGAAAAGCATGTCATAATTTTCATAGGAGGAAAGAACCTATTTGACATCTTCCAAATTTATTCAATTCATAGTCAAGAGTGTATGAGCCTTTTCACCGATCGATTCATCCTCTTATTCTCTATCCTTTTCATAAGCTTCGCTTTGTATCCGTTTTTGTTTCTTTGCAAATCTTGTTCTTTGCTATTTACTACTTTAGGAATCTTTTGAGCTTCGCTTCATTATCCTTTATAGCTTTACAAGGAAGATATTCCCGTTATCTTCTACGTTGACTTAATTGTTTCTCCTTCATATCCTATCCTAACCTTATGAGAGGTTACCTGAGCATTTAGAATCTTGTCCAACTCGTTCGCATCTTTTAATTTGAGGTGTATTCATTAATAATTCTCTTTGGGATTTTTCTAATTTCTTTCTCGGTGCACACTACTTCTTCTTCCAATTTCTCACATTCCGCATTTTTCTCTCATTTGCATATGTATGTCTTCTATTTTCCTCGCTTCTTCAAGTTGTGTCTTCAAAGCCAACAATCTCTTTCTCTTTATCTTTATATTCTTCTCTCATCACATATTTGCACCAATGTCTTCAAGTCTTTGTTTTCATTCTTCAATATTTCTATTTTGGCCAAGTGCAATGTCAAGTTTGTCTTTTTCTTCAAATTTCGTAATTTCTTCTGTGGTTCTTATCTCCATTCACACTAGCAAAATTTTATTTTATTTAACATTTTCTCTTTGGATATGAATTTTCTTCTTCTTAATTTTCTTCTCCTTCTTGACAATGCAAATTTTAGTGTCTACTCCATGCATGAAATGAAATCTTTCCCGCATTTCTTTTGCAGGTTAAATCCATTATTAAATCAAGATCCTTGTTATGTAGATCGTTGTATATCACACATTTTTCCTCGCATTCCTCTTTGTTCTTGCACCGAGGGAGAGTCTATGTAGTAACCATGACATAAAGATTCCATACCTCGTGTTCATAAGCCATTAAACCTATTTAACTTTATCTCTCCATTCAGAAAGTTTTGTACTTAACAAAGGTACATTTTGATAAGACATGACTCAACCAAGTCTTTCAAGCTATTAGGATTACACCAAAGGAACCTGGCTGATACCAATTGTTGAACCCTTAGTTAAATCCGAGGAGGGGGTGAATCCGCTTAACACATTCACGGTTTTTTTTTTTAACTTTTCTTTAAACTTGTTTACACCTTGATTGCCATGATCAACTTTAATATGTGGGCGATCTTAATTTGAAGTGTTGCTATTAAGTGTATTGTAGTTAATGTAACAATAGTCTTAATATGTGACAGTGAGTATTAATCAAAAGATATATCAAATCAACACATAGACATCAGTGCACATAGAAAACGTATATAGGAGGAAACCCATAAGCGGGAGAAAACCACATCTTATTATTTTTGTGATGTAAAGGCAAGCTCCAAATCCCTCTCACCACCGATTTCTCTCGTAGGCTCCAACCCACAGGAGGCTCCAACCTCAATTCGTGCTTATAACCTGCAAGAAGCTCCACCCCATCAATTTTTCTATGCACCAACCTACAAGATTTCTACCTCACCTGGGCCTACAATCGACTTTTATCAAGCTACAACTTGATATGGAAGCTCCAACTTCCTCACTCTTTCAAAAGAAAACACTTCTCTCGATTTACTCCGGATATCGCCTTCCGTTCGTTCCTTCTTTTCTCGCTTTCTACTAGCCATCATATCTTCCCCGTATCATCTTTGCATGTTCTCATATTCTCTTTCAAATTCTCCTTCTTCTCTCACTTTAATCTTTCATTTCTACATTCTCTAACCTCTTTATGCATATCTACTAGATATCATTTATAAAGTTCCCCTCGATCGTTTGAATTCTACAGACTTGGAGGAACAACCATGACCTTGACTTCCATTTCTCTCATTCCTTTCTCATTCAACTCATTTAGAAAAGTATAACAATATGTACAAATTTCAATATTACAGTGGGATTTTTGTTTTCCTTCGAAGACTTTCCAATGCATCACAAACGATATGAAATCAATTAAAAACATTTATTGTTTCATATTTTTTCGCTCTATAAAATAATTTCACTCAACTTTATTTCGGCCTTTGGATTTTGATGGTTTTTCCTTTTCTCGTTGTTTTAAGTAACTATTCTCGTATACCTCATCACATCGCAATTATAACTCAGGTATGTACATTTCTGTCAAACCCAAATTTTCATTCCTGTGTATATTCATCCGTTCACTAAAATTCTAATCCCTTCACCGCACACCTCTTCAACTGCACTTTCTTTTTTACTCTCCGTCGTACCCACATTTTCTCTCTCTCTATGCATATAAATGCATACAACAAATTTGTACTCAATATAACTATCGATATGGGCAATTTCAATACTCTATTTTCTCGGATCGGGAAATTTAATTGAAAAATGTAGAAGCTCTTTATAAATCATCCCACTATGGTTTACAAGGCCATACCACTAAATGCGTGAGCGGAACTTTAACTTTCAACCAATGGTCAAAGTCATATGATGAAACCCACAACACAATTCAATTTCTCTTTTCTTACCTTCAATATAGGGTTATGAGACCATATATATTGGGACCCATATATACATCAACCGTATATATAATTAACCTTTAATTTAACTTTCTCTCGCTAAAAGCTCCACCTTCGAATTACATAAGAAGAAGCCATTTATTATAAGTCGACCATTCAATAATAATTCACTTAAATCCAAAGTCGAATTATAGCCTATCGCCCATTTGACTTAACATTGAATATCTCAACAAAGGTTCACCCTCATCAAATACATATGTCCACAAACTCTATTACATGATTTTAACTTTTCTTGCAAAAGCTCCACCTTCGAGCATAAGAAGAACCCATTTATTATTTTCTAATCATTCAATAATAATTTGACTTAAACTCCAAAGTCAAAATTAGAAGCCTATTGCCCATTTCACTTAACATTCGAATATCCAATGCTGCTCACCCTCATCAAATACATATGTCCATAGCATTGTTTTATATTTATATATATATATATATATATATACACTTATCAACTCAAATGTTATAACACGTTTTTACCGTTCAATGGTAAGGTCCCACCATTTTATGTCTCATTACCGTAAACCTTCTCTTAAAAAAATTAACCAATGTACATTTACGCATGACTTTTTATGGAAATTCATATAACCCCGACTTATAGGTCTCCCTTATTCTAACATTCTATTATCAAGCATTCCATCATTGAATATTTCACTTTAACAAAGCCAAACTTCATTTTATAGCCGTCCTCCTAATACTGTTTAAGCCACCAAACTTTTAAAACCTTCTCTGTCGTTATTCAAATATTGAATTTAATATTTGATTGAGTCTTTAATAACGCAGTCTTTCATAATATAATCCTTCGCTTTAAATGTTAATAACCTACTTATTGTACCCTACTAGTTTCTCTAATAATCAATTTTCACCATTTCAATTAACATACAACCCGGAATTATTTTTACTGCCCATACAATGCCAATTCTTTAACTCAGAAACTAATAAAACTTGACTATACTTGAATTTGGTCAAAACCCCAAGGCGCCAACATAATTAAATGTTCGTGACCCTACAATGCTCGTAGACATACCCCTCGCTTATCGTTCGTACAATTTTGATTATCATCCAACGATCAATTTACTCGCGTTCAAACAGTTTTAGGCCTCCATCCGACGACCATCGTGTAAATTAGGTGTACTAGAGTTAATCCTCCATAATCGCATGATGATGATGGGTCCCGCATTAACTTACCCTACTCCTCTCGACTATGAATAACTTATCTCTTCAACTCTTATGATTCAAATGGTTATAAATGCATATCGCGTTTTTTCTCCACCCAAGATTTAACGCTAAAAATAACGCGAAAGTCGCATTTTTTCAAAAATTTCCTTCTCGCCACGTGTCACACAGAGACACACATGTTGCGTTCGTAAAGGAAAATCAGCTTACCACTTTTAAAAATGTGAATACCGCCAGCTTTTATTTCCGAACCGCCTCATCGTTCACCGTTTCCATGGTTTCGCTTGCGAATCAAGGTTCCACCTCTTATAATTTCGCTTCAACATTTTATTATAATGAATTTTCGCCTTTTCTTCAATACGAGCTCTACCTACGTTTCATCAACGTTTTAGTACAACACTTCAGCACACTTGGTTCAACCCTTCAATTCGACCGCATCCAGGGTCGGATAAATATTCGTAAAGTGCCATTTATGTTACATTATCTCTCTTCGAGAAATTCAAATGGTTTTAAAACCTTTGCTTCTTCAATTAGCTGGTCAATGGTCCCGATTTCAACGTACGCTCTCCTTCCTTAACTTCGCCCGCACCTCAACATTCCATTCCATTATGTTATAACTCCTCTCGATTTTCAATTCTCACTTGAACACGTTCTTCAATTGGACATGTCGTGATCTTGATTCACGAGTCCGCCTTCAATTTTTCGCAAATTCTATAAACATCCTTTAATTTATGGGTCCGTTCTCCAATCGCTCTACGCACTCAACGAGCTATCGCTATCATCATTTGAATATACAGGCAGACTTTTAAAACAAACCTTCAAGCATTCATACAAATTTACCTCGGATTGAACCTTTTTCACATATTTCCCATACAATGGCTTCTTAAATTCGAAGGTGTATCGACACAAAAATAAATCAACCAGGGTTCATATAAGGCTAAAACAAACTCTTTTCAACAACAACACTCACTTAGAAAACTTCTTTTTGCGCCGCCTAGTTACATTTACATTCACGCATTGTCAATGTCCTACTCAATAGCTTATTGAAGCTCAACTATTCTCCACGCAGTTAAACCAACAATACCCATATAGTACTACTATGACCAACCCAAATGCAACAATTATATGGGTTTCTTGATTATGTACAGAGGCATCCCAAGTCAACATAGTTTCACCACGAGTTCTCACGGAATTTACCATTCACACAACAAGGCTTCTTCCTTCTACCTCACTACTCGCCTTCCCGTATCCGCAACTTTTTGCTTCACCTTTGTTTTATCTCGTTGTCTCTTTGTTGCTTTGCTTCTCTCGCTGCCTCTCGCTAATGCTTCTCCTTGCTTCTCTTTTTCCATCTCCCATCAATGACAATATCTCCAACAATGTTGTTAACAATTTTAATTTGTTATGTATGGTAAAAATTGTATGTAAGTTTGTAAAAAAAAAAATTAGGTGCGTATGTGTCCCTGCCAAAAAATGAAGGGAGAATGAAAAAGGAAGAGGGATAACCTATTAATATAAAAGGATGTCACGTTTAGAAGTTGTATATAGAAATCAGATCAAATTATAAGTGTAAATATATATAATTTACTAATATAATTATAATTATGAAAAATAAAATAAATCAATTAAAATATTTAATAATTATTTCACCTCTCTCACATCTTGTCATTGAATCATCTCTTAACTCATTGTATTATTCATCAACAAACTCAATACCCACCAATTAACATGCTCATCTCTCCCCTAAAAAAAGGGAATGTAATAATTTGTTTTGGTGAGGAATTATTAATAAAATGCTCACATAATTAAACTCAAAACTAAATGATGGAAATTAATTTCTTAAATACCCCAAAATTCAAAAATCTAAAGTAAGTACTATGTGTTTATTAAGTACCATGGGCCAAACAAACCCCCCCTCCCAAAAACTTTACACTCGACAATATATGAAGTTCTCTCAACTACCGCTCTACCTCTTTTTTCACACTACATGGACAAAATTATCAAATGTGTGTAGGAAATATTTTAAATAAGGTTTAATACATACGTATATATATTGAAATTATGTACCTATATTAAAATTCTTATATAGTGGATACATTATATTAACATCTATATAGGTAATTAATATATATTTAATATAATGATATATTATATTAAAAATGAATATAAGAATATATTTTTTAATATTTAACATTTAAGAAGGAATTTAAATATTAAAAATTTTGGTGTAATGTTCGTTGGGGTGAACAAGTAATTCGGATGAATAGGTAATTATTTGTTTTTACTGCGTTTGAATAATTGAATATTTGTTTATTTAATTGTTAAATCACATATTATCGAATATTGAACATATGAATATGTTTATCTCAAATGCTGCAAGAAAATGTTAAACTCATAGTAGTCACATTAGTTAGTTAGAGAAAACTAATTCCATAAAAGTCATACAATTATATTTCAAATATGAGGGACAAAAGAGACAAGAGAAGAGAAGAAATTGGAATAAGTTTTTATTTTTTATTTATAATGAAAAATATAGCAATATTATAAAATATTTATAATAAAGAATTTTAAAATTATTAAAAAATCTAAATATTAAAGCATTAATGAATATTTTTACTCATTGAGAAATATTTTTAAAATCGTAACATTAATGAATTTTTTTTGTGACTAAGAAATATTTTTAAAATCTACACAAAATTAAACAAATAATAAATATTATTAAAAATAAAATATTTTTTTTACATAAAATATTAAAAATGAAAATTTTATTTACATTGCTAAATTCATTAGTTTCTCCAAACAAATATAGATTTTGTTAATATGGCATTTTTTTGAATTTCGAATTTAAAATATTATGAATTTTATCGACATACTCACATATCACAATGTCAATTATATCTTAAAAGTTTAAAAATTATTCATTTTATTTCACCATTAGCTTTACATGTCAAATTTATAATAATTTATAATAAAACTAATTATTTGTTTAATTCTAGATTTGTGCATATTATGTAATTAAATTAATAATTTTAATAATAAATAAATTATTAAAATTAATATTATCAAAATTTTACTTTAATATTGATTATTTATTTATTAATATGGTCATGTTAATATAACATAATTAATAATTACTATAATTATTATTAATATAAACTAATAATACTCTAAATATATTGATACTTTAATATAATATAATTTATATAATTTGTATTATAATTACATAACCTATATTAGTAAAATTTCAAATATTATTTTTTTTATTTTCACTTTTATATTAATTTTTCCATTAATTAAATTAAAATACATATTATCAAGATCAAATTATATATATATATATATATATATATATCATCAATATTAATTTTATAATTTTTTATGTCATTTATTAATAAACCACCAAGCCATATAAGATCATATTATGGGTCTGTATCAGTTTTATCCTAGGAGGGGCAAGATGAATGGCCCCTCCTACCGCGTGCTCACTCATTTATTAATTTTGGATAGTACTGTGTAAGTAACTACTTTTGCCACTAAGAGTGATCTCCCATGAGGTAGGCATGCTTTCCATAAACACTTACATGAATTTCCTCACCTTTCTAGCTCACAATTGGCACAAGAACACCGCCTCTTCGTTTGGCTCTTCCCAATCTTTTTCCAAGAAATAATCGTGGGACCACTAACTCTCGATTTCGGGGAATGCTTCTTTCGTAGGCATACCTATCGAAATAGCGATAAATTGGACTAGCTAATTCGTTTGTTGTCACAAGAGGAATAGCTCAGAGATCGTATAGACAACTAAGCAAGCACTATCGTTCCTAGAGGCCTGGAGGATCTAACCGCCGTGAGATTGACCGAGGGGAAATCGTGAGATCAAGAATACTCGTGAAAGGAGTCAACAAAGAACCCGAAAAAGAGCATCCGTAGCTCAGTGCCGTAATCCTTCACAATCCCTATTCAAGATGGAAGCAAAGGTCGACATCAAGCCGTACCAAGGTGAGATAAATGTGGTAAAGTTGAATCACATGTTAATTATAAGTTTTTCTAAGTGTTCACCACATGTAAGAGGAAAAAAGATCATTTGCTAACCTACCAGAGGAATGTTTCATCATCCTATATATTTATGTTTTCAAACAATTTAGGCTTCCGGAGGGAGATCCGTCAAAGGACTAAGTGCGAAGACTTCAAAAAAAAAAAAAAAAAAGAGAATGAAGTCTCAGTTTGCTCCTATTCCGGGGTATGTAGAGGACCAATGGATCTGATGGCGCCTTATATATATCATCAATATTAGTTTTATAATTTTTTATAACACATAATAATTTATAATCTCATATATATATATATATATATATGAAATTATCATTAATAAATGCTATAAAAAATTATAAAATTAATATTGATGCATGAGTGAGATTCCTATCCATATAGAAAGACGGCTATTCATGTAAAACAAATAATGGATATTACCAGATATTAAAGAAATTTTATTTTCATTAGCTCACTAAAGATTTTTTAATTTATTAATAAATATTTGTATTTATTAATGTACTTAATATCGATATTATTAATATAATACAATTAATATAATTATTATTAATATATATTACTATTAATATATTAATAAATTAATTTAATACAATTAATATAATTGTTATTATCATTAAACCTATATTAATGAAATTTCAAATATTTATTATTTCTATATTTTTACATTTATATTTTTTTTACTATTTAATTAAATTATATCAAATTAATATATATTTATTATAATTAGGAAATTATATTTTCAATTATTAAATAATACATGATATAAAAAAAATTTATAGAATTAATATTGATGTATGAGTGAGATTTATCCATATACAAAAAGTATCATTTATGTAATACATACTTGATATTATTGAATATTGCTAAGTTTTCATATTATTAACGCCAAATTTTTCAATATTTATATTTGTTATTAAGTTCAATATTTATGATTTTAATTAATATTATTAAACATTGATAAACATAAATATTTAAAATTAAGATAAAGTATTAATATTAATATTAATATTATTAGTATTATAAATATTTTCATGATTAATATTATTATTATTTTTTTTTTCTCACACATACTTCTATATCGATATAAAATAAAATTACAAAGAGGCCGAGGCCTCGTGGAGTTCCACCCCTATCATTACGGCAAGATTCTTACATAATAAGTCAGATAATTGACAATCAAAACAAGTTGAAGTTTGACCATAGAGCTTTGTAGAACTAAGACCTTATCCGTCTCCAAAGAGATGATCGACTTCTATGATCGAAATTGAAAATGTACCTCGTATTGCAGTGACCCCTATGAGTAAGCCGCAGTGGCAGGATTCTTACATTTTTCGAGCCATAACAAAACCAAAATAACATTTCGACAACTGTGACCGCGTTAAAACAAGAACATAAACTGATTATGACTCCTACTAGGAGATCATTTAACAAAAGAGTGACTATAAGAGCTGGAGAGCAAGCAAGAACACCAACCGAAATTGAACACCTTTCAAAGCTATCAGAGACTAAAAAAACCGTAAGCGCTAACTCGGTTAGACTTCATCCGAAGAGGGAGGTTCTTCCTCAACAACAGCGCCCAAATTCCGTAAGGGTCATCATCTTCGGAGGAGTGGACTATTCAAGTGGCACGTCCGCCTTCACCTGAGCAAAGGAGCTTGCTCAGCCCCATATCGTCGGCTCGGAATAATATTTTGTTGGACATCCTTCTAGGAATGTTGCCTTCGCTTCTCTTTAGGCTCCGTAGCCGGGCTCCGTGAGTAGCCACTACTGGACCAGGGACCCGTCTCCAGGAGGCCGCCCGCCGTCGATGGTAACCGTGGCTAGGAGGGGGATGTGTCAGACACAGGGGAAATTAAGACGAGTATGGTGAGAATGCGCCCCGGGAGGACGACGAAAGCGTCTGTACTGATTGAACCGATTACGTCCTCTCCACGACCTCTCCTCAAGTGTATGTGACGCTCCAAATTTCCGAAGAGTATGATGAAGAATCTGGAAGTGGGAGGGAGGACTCCGCGGATTGCACGCCCACCGGAGCCACCTCTCCTACAACGCATTCTCGCGAAGACGAGGCACAGAATGGGGGGGGGACGACACACAGCGCTTGAACCCCGCGCATGACCGGGGTTGGATAAGAGACTAATGCAGAGCGATTAAGGTGAAGAGGCCATAGAAATGGAAGCCCGGCGTAATGGTAACACAAAGAAATTAAAGCAGAACTTAGGATACTCCTGAGGGGGAAATGACAAATGAGCTCTGCCTAAGGACGCCATGACAAAAGAAGGAACTAAGAATCTCTGGGGAGTCGCATCAATAAAATCGACAATTAAGATCCGGACTTTAAGTAATAAAGAGCCGGAGCATGCGAGGATGGGTGGCGAGATGAGCCACGCCAACCCACCCGACCATCTACGTTCAATAAACATATCACCCACCCGCATCCAAAATAGATTAATATTATTATTATTATTACTATTAATATTATTATTTTATATTAATTATTTAAAATTAACATTATTATTATTAAAATTAAAATTAATATGGATTGATATTAATATTAATAATAAATACGTATGTTAATGTTAAACATAGAAATTTATAGAAAAGTAAATTTCTTTATATATTAATGTGAACATTGGCTTTAAACATGAATATAGATATTTCATTAAAGAATAGGCTTGATAACTCTAGGTTTAATAGTTATAGTAAAATTAACAATTTAACTTTATGTTTTTTTACGTTGATTGACATTTGAATTAAAAAGAATTGGTATTTTTATATCATTTGGTCTATCATTTGTCCGTGCAACATTCTCGTTATTTTTTAAGACCAGTTTATAAGAGATAAATCTTTTTAATATGAAAAAAATTGTTTTATTAATATTTATATTGAATATAAAACATTTACATCAATATTAAACATAAACATTAATATAGACATAAAAATAGATTGCCAGATTAATAATATTGGATTGTAAAAATTAGGTTTCTAAAATTAGGAGTTATTTTCAGCTTCATATTGTAATAATGTTCTTATGGCTCATATGATTTTATACATTATGTATATGTGAATGTTAATGTATTTGGTAGATGGAAAATTTCTTATATATATGTTAATTTATTCACATTTAATAACTTTTTTTCTTAATATCAAGAATGTTTTCTTTTATGTTAGGTGATTTTTTGTTTTATCATGGATCTAGCTATTTGGAGTTGTATTCCCTTTGAATTTCTTGAAATTGTCTTCATCTAGCTCCCTTTACGTTTGTGATAGCATAGCATTGTTTGTAAGAAATGGAAGAATGTTTATTGAAACACTTCTTTCTTATTGTGTCATGTATATATCCGTACAAATGCATTTGGATTTATGGTTTATTTTCTCAATAATGAAGACAATTATTTGTTGTTAAATACCTAAACTAGAATGGGCACATATCTCGTTTTCTTTGCGATTCATCGATTCAAGATACAAAATTAGCGTTTAATTTTGGACAAATGGTAGTTTTATCCTTACCAATTTAATTATCCCATTCACAAAACTATTTCGTAATGAATCCATTTACAAATGGCTTAAAAAACATCGGGAAAATACAAATTGGAGACTTAGGATTCTTTTCATATTGGAGAATGTAAGGAGCAAATGTGGCATAATTGGGTTTTTCTAAAACATATCTATGATAGAATGCGCCTAAATTTTATGTTTACGTAGTCTTGATACCAGGGTTTGTTGAAGGGATAATATTCCATTTTGTGGAACTTCACCCTCGTAATGGATCGTTTTATAAAATTAAATTGTTGTGGCTCTATCCGGACACATAGACACATAGTATGAAGATTATCCTTTATATGGATATACAATATACCGGTTTAACCTAATAAAAATGAATGGGGTTTTTCATTTGTTCCAATCATTCGCATATGGTATGTCATTAGAAATATGCAAGAATCAATTAATATGTCTTATCAATGATGGCTCCATTTCGTATGGTCAATTGAAGAAATAAATAATTTCCAATTTGGTCACCCATGTGTTGAATGAAGAATTGACTACTTTGAGGATGATTGGGGTTTGTGATGGACTTGTTGGAAGAAATTCGTATATAAATAGAAATGTCATGGTTATCTTCCATTTCAAATGGCCCAAGGTGTGGTTCTTATGTGTAACTCCAATGAAATTCCTTTCCTATTATATGACATGATGTCCGTCTTTTTGTTTTCCAATAGATATTGATAATTCAACTAATCAACATATGTATGGTTTTTAGTCTCCAACGCCACAGTATGCAACAATTTGATCAAGTCCGGGAATGTTTTTACAATTTCTCCCCGTATAATTCTATTGATGAGATTTCACCATTAGATATGGACATGGATTCTTAGGGTTATTAGTCATGTAAGAATTTATATATATTTTCATTTTATATTCTCTCTGTGGTTGTGGAAAATATTTCCATTTTTTTTACTTTACATACTTTGGCCCGTATGCAAATTACCTTTATGGATATTTATATGTCTCATGTCAGGATTTCTTCTATAAGTGTATGTATCAAATGTTGGATATTGAATCCTATTGCAATTTGCTCAAAAATATTTCTTTGTGTCCCATTTAGTTCTCTTAATTGCATTTTAATGTTTTTGGATGATATCCATTTTCATTTATTTTTATAATTATAATTACTCGTGACTTATTTTATACATGGTATTTGCATTAGTTTTTTCTTAATGTTCTCAAACAATGTTATATCTTTAGGTACATTTTAGTATTTACATTTATATTTTGATGGTATATAGTTCTAAATATTTAGATATATTTCCAATTCATATAATACTCATAGTATTTTGTTCAAGTTATATGGGTTTCCATTAGAATTCTAATATGAGACATGAAATTTTAGCCTTTTTTGTTTTAGCCATTTGGAAAAATGCTTTTATATTTACAACTTTACATGGATGGAAAAATACCATATACGCTTTTAATGTTTTTATATGGTTTAAAACAAAACTTGTTCCTTTTTCATTATTATGTTCTTATTTATATTGATATATTATATGTTCCATGTTTATGGTTCCATAATAAATATATTATTATTCATTGTAGACATGTCATCTTAAGGCACAAGCAAGACAAGAAAAAGAATCACTACCGCATCGCGTGACAAGTCTAATGAAAGCTACCATTTACTTTATCAAAAAACTAAGGACACAATAATAAATGAGCATGAGAGCTACGTATCATACAAGAAATCCAGTGAAAAAACCTTCAAAATGATTTTATGATTCCTCGTAATTATCATACTATTGATGATATTATGGAAAGAACATTTCCCTTGATAGTTCATTGCCGAATATGCTCCTCGTCGCATAATTTTCTTTGTTGTTTGATGCTCTTTGAAAAATTTTCATAATATTGGGGAAAAAATCTCACAAAATGGAAGAACATCATATCGATAACATGGATACAAATGTTCACCCTAACCCTTCGTCTCTCGTAATTGCATCTTTTGAGCTAGGCCAAAAGTTGAAAAATATCCATGGTGGAGGTAATGATGGGATTGTATGTGATGATTTGGATGATAGTTTTATCGTCATTTGTTTGATAATTTGGAGCCAGTTATTGGAAAATCAAATATTCCAATCCCCTCTCAAGATAATGTTGTCCCACGAACAAAATCAATCATCTCCTCGATAGCATTTCGTATGGAAAAATGGAGGTAACACAATGATATGTTGACTCGCTGATGCAATAGTGGGTGTTTTATTACATTCCTCTATTTACATTTTTTTAATAAACTTAGAAGTTATTTTCTTCTCTTGGAATAGGGTACAACCCATTTAATAGAGGTCTAAATTAACTCCCCAAGTCTTCCATCTACTAATCTCGAGAATTGAAGATGAATCATGTCATAAACTTTCCACCGCATTCTCCTCAACAATCAAATCGACAAACTAAGGTAAATGTTCAATGTATTAGATTTCATTTTTCATTTTCTAAATTTTTAGTAGGCTAGACATGAATTTTATTTCATACTTTACTTTCTTCAAACAGACACAACTCATTTCAATAGAGTGTACATAAAATTAACTTCGTAGATGTTCCATACTGATGTTATAAGTGAAGAGTAACCATCTCATAGCATTCATCCAAATCGCCAACTAGATGTAAATGTTGAATGAAGTTGATATTTTCTCATTTTTTGGGTTATCATGGTTTTACATTGTATTTTATAACCTTTATGGAAGAAACATGATTTCATCTTAAAATGAGGTTGGAGAAATGGAATCCAAAAGATCAAATTATCAAACTAATGTAATGTTCAGCAGTATTTGATTTGTTTTGCATTTTTTAACTTAGCTACTGACATTTAGTTTTATAATGAATTTTATTTTGTTGAAGCACGAAACAAGTCATTTGAATATAGGCATACAAACTAAATCCCCAAATGTTCTATCAACTCGATGTTAGTTGAAGAGAAACCATCTCTTCATAGCCTTCCATCCACATCGCCAAACAAATGTAAATATTGAATGCATTTGATTTTTTTTTTCATTTTATCATTTCTAATTAGTTGGACATTAAATTTAAAAACATTTATGCTAAAGACACCCTATTTCCCTCTGTGTTCCCAGATGCAAACCATAAATTTGGAAAGACCATGTCATGTGATATTTGTTCCACATGTTTCAAATTTGGGAAGGGAATCTCATGGTGCTGAAAATCAAGTACATTTTAGAAGAAATTTACCTTCACATCATTCTTCACATATCCACCGATACCGATCATATTCATTTTGATGAAAACATGATCATAGTACATATAAGATTTCGAGAAAATATAGGTAGCTTGTCAAGGGTCTAAATGTGCCACATCCCCCCAAGAATAATATCCCGGAATCCAAGTTTTGAGAGATTCGAAGGACTTGCTTGGCAGACGATGTAAGAATGAAAGAGGTTCCCATCGTTTTTCCGGGATATAATAACATCGATCCCGGTGAGCAACCTCATATTTTAAAAGCTACTCAAGTTGAAGAAATTAATAGCACGTATGTAAATCATATTTTGCAAGTGAAAATGTCGGAGGTGGGAAATATAAGTATAGAGGCCACACAATTAGCTTTCCCCAAGATATTTCTATAATTTTCAGTCAAAAGTCTTCCTCGACATGTTGAAGATCCCGACTTTCTAATTTGGTGGAGAGAAGACAAGATCAAGTCGACCTAAATATTATGAATGTTATGTCAAACATCTTGAGTTATGGATGCATTTCTTTTCAAAATTGAACATGATAAATATTATATCAGATGTGGTAATCGACTATGAATCGCTGAGTTCTATGTCAAAAGATCAACAAATTTCTCCTCGAGGCTTAAATTTATTGATTGTGATATTGAAGAATCCGATATCAATGCAACTAATAATGAGGGGTTACCTATTGAGAATTTTCCCTCTCATCCTTCTTATTTCTGTTGCTCGCCTACCCAATGAATAGAGATACAAGTGGAATAAATTAGAGAATTTCTGATAATGTCAGCTTCTTCACATGTTCAAGAAATTGATTAGCTCCGTATTAGAACCTCTCCAAAGGAATGAATATAATACCGATACATAGGACATGGCATTCCCCACATATTGTTCCTCAATTGTGATGCCTACTGTTTCCCGCAACCACATATTTGTAGTGTTGAATTTATGATTATGTAACAGATTTCCTTAGATAATATGACTGTGAGGTTTGGAATCCATCTCGATTTCGATATTACCTATCAACATGATAATGTGGCATCGGGAGCTACAAATATTGTAGTTTCGTGGAATAAACATTTACATGATAACTCACCAACAACAATTGAAAACTTGCATCACCAACTTTCCGATTTAGCATAATGTTGGCCGAGAATCTTATGTGGTTTGGTTCTTCTATAAGAGGTACAAGGGCATCGGACTAGATGTCGTCACCCATCGACATGACTACTCAGAGGGATGTCCATAATTTTTATTTTCGGCAAGGGGGGCGGACATAAAGTGCCGTGTTTCTGACAACCCCATGCCTCTCCCTCGCATTCTCATTCCCTTAAATCAACATCGTATTAAATTGAGAATGTTTTCTCTAGCATTCCCTCATATTTTTTCCACATTTACACACCATACTTTAAATATATTTCAAGAGGAAGTTATCCAAAAATATCTAAAGCGAAAGACTTTGGTACATGTTCCGTTGTTTAATTTATTTTCTATTCATTGTCAATTTCTTATTATGGTTATATTTATAATTTCGTATAAAATCTATATTCTTTTTCTTCAAATATGAGTGGAACATAGAGGTTCAACACATATCCATGGTTTCCTATGGTTGCAAGGTGCCTCACATGGAAAGACTTGATTGGTCAAATGATTATGATTTACAACTTGCAAAGAGATTATTTGAAAATTATGTAACTACATGGAATCCACGTGAAATACATCGTCGCAAATATAATGGGGTTTAAGAATTTTCAATGATGACCCTTGCTTATTTAATATTGATCGTATTTTCTGCAATCCCCAATGATGAGGAAGAATTACAACCGTGTCCAAAGGCACACAAAGTGTAGTGCAGATTCTTGTTTGCGCAAAAAGGCATTGTTCTCACATGTTAGTACAATGGTCCATGGGATATTTTCATGAACTTCACATTGTTCAGGATAACTTATGAAGAAAAATGACCCAACAAGAAATTATGATAGGCTCAATGTACTTAACATCGACCTTCTAACAATGTGGCATGCAAATGTTGATACAACCATTTTTCTTGGTATGTTGTCTTGAAACATATTGTTAAGTATGCATCAAAAGTGAGAAAAGGTCTGAAAGTTATTATGATACGTTAACTAGAATTTCAAATTCTATTGCCTTTGAGGATCATGCTTTATGTATTACATAAGTTTTCTTGTAGAAATGATTGTTGACCACGAAATTGGAGTAGAAGAAACATATGTCGTATGTTACTTAAGCTACCTCTTCTTGTATGTAGTCAAAAATTTGTTTCTTTAAATGTTGGAAGAAACTTTTTAGAAAATATGAAGGGATGGTGAAGTAAATGTTCATCTGAGAATAATTTTGTCCAACATTATCGAAGAGGCCCTTTTTTCCTTGAACATCTATCTTTTATAGAAACAACATGACCTTGGACATTTGATAGCAAGTAAAAATATCCTTAGAAGCCTATATATTCATGTTAATGTCCCAAGTCATTACCGTTTTATTCTACTCCTAGTGAGGGTTCAAATGAATTTGAAACCTTTTACCGGATAAAATTTCTCTTTGATAAGCCATTTCATGACATTTGTGCGGGGAGATTGGGCTTTTCAAATAAATTATTATTGAAAATTGGAGGAATTTCCGATGGAGCATGGCATGTTGTTCAAAAAATTCATCAATTTTTGACAATATTGAAGATGGAGAAGATGGTGATTTTTCTAACCAGAAATGAATCTTGAAGATGATTTCCAAGACTCGAAACTTTTCTCTCGCTTCGAGCTCCACCAAATAATGTGAAGTTTTCCGATATTCACACCTCGTCGAAGAGATTTCGATATATCCTTTCGATTGGAAAATTACAAATATTTTTTATTATGTGGTTGAAGAAGCTATTCATTTTATAAGGAATGGACAATCAAGGGTGATATTTGTTGACTTTTCAAATATAAAATTCTTGTATCTCCTGATTCATTGCTTAAAAACGATGACTTTCTTTTGAAATTGTTTCAAGGCATTTTGTTGAATATGAGATTCGTGAAGCTCTTCTTATGATTGTTCAGCACTGCAGAACTCATAAGTCTTTCTTTATCCATTATATTTTTAAAGCTGGCTTATACTCTTTCAATTAATGGAAACAAATACTTCCTTCTTCTTGCCCCAACAAGAATATATGCTTTTAATATACATGCAAAAATAATATTGCCTAAAAATCCGATTAAAGGATATGGAAACACGACAGGTCAATCACTAGCAAGATTCTGAAGAAGAAATGAGGCATATTCGATATATATTGATCGATGAAATGATAGTCTTAGGATCAAGGTTATTCATGAAAATAGATGCTCGATTACGAGAAGCATTTTGAGAGAAAAAGAATTTTCCTTTTGGTGGCAGATCCATAATCCTTGTGCATGACCTCGCCGCCCACTCGTGAGAGATAAGCTCTTGTATGCATACAACATGGAAATTCTTGTCGAAAATTAAACATTGTTGGCGCTCTTTGACACAATACTTTGCCAACAAGGGAATAATGAGAAACAATCTTGTTTTTGTAGATTCCTCAATAACATAGAAATGCAAAACTCCGTTCTGATGATTGGTAGTTTCTTATGTCGCGAGCTAATATGACGTTTCATCCTAGAGAAAGGGATTTATTTAATGTAGAAGTTCACATGTTTCAACAAATAATTTCATTTCCTTCCATAATGTGCATATGCTAGAAATCCATTAAATTCTCCAATTGCACAATGTATTGTTGAAAAGTCAAGGTGTTCGTAAAATCAATGATGATCCAGACATGATCAATTGGACCATGAAGTTTTGTTGTAAATATGGCCAGCATGTTATAAGACACAATTTGTGGGTTGGTTGGTTTGGTGAATGGTGCACTTGGTTATGTGAAGGAAATATTTTATATGCCTACCTCTAAGCCACTCCTTAACTTCCAATGTCTGTGAATCAGTGTTTATGATAAGTATGTTGGTGTTCCGTTTTATGCAAGTAATCCAAACATTGTACCTATCACACCAAGGATAAGAGGAAATTGAAAACAAATTCCTTTAAAGATCGCAGATGGGCTCTTACAATCCATAATTCATGGGGTTTGACATTAGAACGAGCATCAATTTGGGAATAAATCACACCAAGGTCCGACCTTCACAAACCCATATCAAGAGTGAAATCAATAGATGGTTTATGCATTGCACCACCTTTCTCTTTTATTATGCCAAGATGAAAGATAGTACATGTTATGAAATTAGGAAGAAATATGAGATCGTATTGAAGTCCATATCGCTATGGCCTACAACTATTAATACTTTTTAGCTCTTTATAAAATGTTTTCTTAATTTCTTTTTATTGTCCTCTTTATTTAATTTTAATATATTAATGATTTTTATATTAATGAGATTAATACATTCATCATATTCATAGTAATATTTCTAAAGTTGGTTGGCATCATTTTTCGTGCGTTCAATTTACTTTTTTTTAAGTGGTTTTTTTTTTTGTTTACCGTAGGTTTTAACCCCGAATGCAATTATTTACACACGAATCTTATAAATGTGTAAAAATAAAACAATAGCGAGAGTATGAAAACATAAAAATGATAAACACAGAGATTTTCCCTTGGATCCCAAATCGGACGACCTATTGATATTTCATTATATTCCTTTTTCATGTTACACATATATATACATGTTGAATCATACATAAACCCTAATCCATTAACCCCGGATTAGAACATAACCGTAGTTCCCTTGACTTGCCTCTACAAAAATACCAAAATAAAACCATCGTACCCCAAACCATGTGCAAAACCATGCATAAAACCATGGGCGTAGACCGCCCACTAGAAATTAAGGGACTGCATTCTTCACCGGCCGTGCCTCCTGACCCCAACAACGGGATATCGCCTCCCCCCTCTTACCCCCCCCCGCGCATGATTAGTCATGGAAAGAATATAACGCATACCCAACATTCTCCCACTCTGTTTTCTTTCCATAGGGGGCCACAAGAGAGCTTAGTCATTCGCCCAATTCTCAACACTCATTGTTCCTCTACACCAAGAGAACTTCTCGAGTGCCGATGCATCTTTTCAATGCATTCGCAAATATCTTTCAAAGTGTCGACTCCACGAAGAACACCTCTTTAGCCTCAACCATATCTCTAACAAAGTGATATCGAACATCAATGTACTTTTTCTTTTGAATGATAAGCGTGTCTCTTAGCCAAGAAAAATTGCACCTCAAGTTATTATAGTCTATCCTTATAGCTTGTTGTACCAACCCCCATACTTGAACAAAATTCCTTTGCAACCAACCGGCTTCCTTGCTTGAATGAGTGGCCGCTATGGGGATCGCCTCTCCTCGTAGTTGAAAGAGCCACTACATCATTTCGGCTCATCTAACCGACCGTGCCTCCAAATAGGCTAAGCACATACCTACTTGAAGATCTTCCTTGGTCCGTATATCCGAAATTCTAGTCCGCATCAACAAAACCAAGAATGTCCAACATTCTTTCCAATCCCGGTCTTCCCTAGCAGCACAAGCCATAATCACTAAGTACACGTAAATATCCGAAAACCCGCTTCATCGCTTTTCCAATGCTCCTTCCATGGGTTTTACATAAACCCGCGTCAATACTCCCACCGCATGCAATGTCTCATTCAGTATAGACCATTGCGTATATCAAGCTACCCACTACACTTGCATATGGAACACAGGACAGGATATCCTCCTCTTCTTCTTGTGTTTTGGGACACCGTTCTCAACAGACAACTTACACCCACATGTAGGAATAGGAACATCTACTCCGTTTACTATCTTGCATATTGAATCTCTACAATATAATCTTGACATAATTCCTCTCGGTTTAACAAGAGCTCTCTTGCTCGATCTCTCTTAATTTCCATGCCCAAAATATAGTTTACAACACCAAGATCCTTCATGTCGAATTTGGAGAATAGTTGTCTTCAAATGCTGGATAATTTATTTGTCATTTGCAATCAATAACATATCATCCACATACAAGACCAAATAAATAACATGGTTGCCAATTAATTTAAAATAAACATAGTGATCCTCCTTGCTTTTGGTGAAAGCTGTCCCCCGTATATAGGTATCAAATTTCCCCGATACCATATCCGTGGTGACTGCGAACCCATACAGAGACTTCTTCAACCTACATGTACCGCTCTTTTCCCCCTTACTCCTTCACCATAAAACCTTTAGGTTGCTTCCATGTAGATCTCCCTTCTCTAGATCCCCATAAAGAAATGTTGTCTTCACATCCATCCATTTATCTTCAAAATCAAATACAAAGAACAACAAGACAGTAATCTAATAGAAGTAACTTTGACAACAAAAGGAGAAAAATATCACCAAAATCAATTCTCGACACTGGAATAACCTTTTGCTACCAATCGAGCTTTGCATTTCTCCACCTTTGCCTTCTACATTCATCTTCTTCTAAACACCCATTTTCTCCCGATGGGCTTCCGGTACCGCAACTCCACCGCATCCCATGCCCTTCTTGTGCAAGGATGCCATTTCATCAACCATGGCCTCCTTCCGCAGTTTTCCATCCTCTCGAATCTACATCGCCTCCTAACAGCTTCGGGATCATCATCAATTATAGTTAAGGCAAAACCCGAATGTAGGCGTGCTGACCGTACCTTTCCGTTGCCTTCTTACCTAACCGATCTTTCTCTACACCGGATTTTGTGGCTCTTCCTCTTCTCGATCTTCTTCGCTCGTAGTCCGATTCATACTCCTTTAGCTCAAACTATACCTTCTCAGTTCCTTTGGTATGAGTTCATGTGTGCTAGAACATCTTTCACCTCTCTAAACACCACATATTAGCTTTGATACGCTTCCTTGTTTCCGGGTTCCAAAGTTTGAACTTTAAAGCATCCTTATACCAAATAAAGATGCACCTTTCGATTTATTATCCAACTTGGTCCTTTTCTCCGCTTTGAGCATGTACATATGCATCACATCCAAATACCCTTAGATTTGGATAAGAGAGGGTTTCTCATTTCGTCCATACCTCATGTGGAGTCTTATCCTCCAACACCCATGAAGGTGATCCGTTAACTAGATAAAGACAGTGCTTTCCACTCGCCTCTACCGAGAATTCTTGTCCTAACCCGATACCACCGAGCATGCTTCTTGCCTTTTCCATCGTTGTTCGTTCATTCTTTCGCAACTACGTTTTGATGAGGTGTATGGAGTATTCTTCGCCATGATATAATACACTTCTTACGTAACTCTCCAAATTCTTCTTTGTGAACTCCCCCACCATTATCCGTCCTCGCCTTTATCTTTTCTTCGTCCGGTTTTCCACCGAGCCTTAAATTCCTTTAAATCCGTCAAAGACTTCAAATTACTTCCCGAAGAAATATATCCATGTATTCCTGAGAAGTCATCTATGAATGAAACATAGTATACGTACTTTCCCAATGATGGAACTCGACACAGTCCAAACACATCACCGAGCACAATTTCTAATATCTTGTTCACCTCTTAGCACCCGTAAGGAAAACTCACCCACCTGCCCGATACACACAATGTTCATATAAATGAAAATCCGTAGAGCAATTAGACATACCTTCTACCATACCATTTCTATGCAAGATCCGAAGGCCCTCTTCTCTCCAATATTTCCAAGCCTTTGATGCCATAGCATGGTATTTTCTCCAGAGATGCCTAGGTTTTCCACCACCTCAGAACCATGAATCGTTACACCCATCAATAATAAAGGGTTACCTTGTAGTTTGTGGCTGCATTTCCAAATAACTCCGCATTAATACTAGTGTTCCCCAAACGTATCTTTGCGTACATCTTTCTCAAACACCGTTTTTACACCCGCATCATCCATCTTGTTTACATAAATCAGATTTCTGGCCAACGCAGGAATATGCGTAACACCTAGAAGTGTTCTAATCCTTCCACCTTGCAACTTTAGCTTGACCTTTTCCACGTGAGAAGATTCGGCCTTCATATCATCCCCGGGAAGACATCACCACCATCATATTTCTCATACTTGCGTAACCACTCCCTATGGGGAGTGAAGTGAAAGGATGAACTTCTGAGTCATTCAACCATGACTCATGATATACATGTGTATTTGAAGAAGAAGCCAAATACACATCCCCACCTTCATCCGAGGTGGTTTTAGCCTCTGTATGAGCATCATCAGATCCCTTTCCTTTCTCAAAGAGATTTAGATCCTACCTTTTGTAGTGCCCTTCCTTTCCGCATTTCCAACATACCTTTACAAAATTTCCAGAGATTTAGATCTCCCTCTAGATTTGGATCTCCCACTCGAAACCTTATTCTCGTTTTTGGACCTTCCTCGCAGTGATAAGGCATCTCCATTCTAGCCCTCCATATTTCTCTGTCCATTTCCCTCTGTTGCTACCGAGACAATGTCATCAAAATTTAAGGTAGTTGTATACCTACCTACCGCAATAACTGCATCGTCCCATGAGTCCGTATAAAACACAAAAAACTGATGCACTTATCTTCATATGAGATTTTAATATCACCGTATGACAGCTTGACTTACCATAGCATTGAAGGCGTTCGGATGCTCTCCGTCACCGAGTCTCCATCCTTCATCCTCGTGTTATACAACTTTTTCCGCAGAAACTTATGCACTAGAGACTTAGATTGGTACAAATTCCCAAGCCTTTTCCTACAAATTCTTCATCGTAGCTTCCCGATACATTCAACAATACTAAATCCGAGACACACAACCGTATTGCACTCTTAGCCTTCTGACTCAGTTTCTTCCGCCTTCATCCGACTTTGCCGTTGGTTTAGTACCTAGATCTACCGTGATCCACCGATCTTTATCCACTCAACAGATCCCCCATATTGGAGCTTCCATAACTCAAAACTCTAACCATTAAATTTCTCGATCTCTATCTTTTCGTCGCTCGCCATCTTCTTTCACCGGGGCAGACCGATCCTACAAATCTTCCACCGAACAGTAGTCTACCTCGTGCCGCAGTGAAAAACCGCCAGCAATAAAGGTGTCCCCTTTAAGCCAAAATAGCTTCCGATACCAAATGTAGGTTTTAAATCCCCGAACAAAAGTTATCTACACATGAATCTTATATCGTGTGCTAAACAATAGCGAGAGCATAAAACATAAAATAGATAAACACAGATTTTCCACCGGATCCCAAATCAGATGACCAGCCTTTTGATATTTCATTATATTCATTTTAGTGTTACAACACATATATATACATGCCGAAGCATACATAAACCCGAATCCATTAACCTCGGATTAGGAACATAACCGTAGTTCCCCGAATCGTATCTACAAAAATACTGTGGGCTAAAAACCATCGTACCCCAAAACCATGTTCAAAACCATGCACAAAACCATGGGGCACGTACCACCCACCTAGAAATTAAGGACCAAAAAAAAATTTTCGCGGTGGCGCCGCCCGGGGACCCCCGTCGCGGGGGCTACCGCCCTCTCGACCCCCTATTGCGTGATTAGTGATGGAAAGAATATAACACATACCAACATTTACAATGAACCATTGAGAGATAAACAATCCGCTTATATGAGCCAATCATTAAAAATCAAGATTGAATTCCATATCACTATGACATGCAACTAATAATATTAGACATATTTATAGAAATTTTTCTTAATTTCTTTTTATTTTCCTTTTATTTACATTTAGTATAATAACATTTTCATGTATTAATGAAATGAATACATTCATCATATTCATAGTAATATATGAGAAAGTTGTTACATCATTATGTTGTTCAATTTAGCTCTTTTTTTTAATTCGCTACTACTCTTTTGTTTACACCGAACCATTCAGAATATACACCCAAATATATGAACCAATCATTCAAATCAATATTGAATTCCATATCCCTATGACATGAAGCTAATAATATTTATCAATGTGGTTTGCTAAATATGTTGTGGTTTGGTTCAATGACAACATATTTATATTTGATATTAATATTAAAACTAAAATTAATATATACATTAACGTTAATTTAAATACAAAAATAGAATTACTAACATTATTAGTATTTGATTTTAAACATTAAGTTGAAGAAATTGTGATTTCTTATCGATTATTGTAATAAGGGTCATATCACTCATTTAATTTTATCACTCATTTCATGTACAATATGTTAGGATATTACAAGATGTTAGAATGTGAAGAAGAGCCACAATATGTATTTCCAATTAGGTTTATATTTGTAGAAACTTTATATCATTTGTCTATGTAGCATTAGGTTATTTTCTAGCATGAAGTTTTTAAGACACCTTTTTAACAATAATAAAAATGGGGTGTTCTCACATATATGTGTGTCCGTGTGTGTGCTTAGATGTTTCGTGTCCGTGTGTATTAATTTTTAGTTTGTCATTTTTCCTTTCAAATGCAGACATTGCATACGATGGCATCTATCATAATCAAGTGGTGGGAAATATTTCTAGAGTGATTAGTTTTATTTCATATCTTCGAATAAGTTCGATATAAAATATGGCTTACATCCTACTTTTACTGATGAGCATCTTCGTATGCTACATGAAATGAAAATGAATGTAAAATACATGTTGCATGTGCACATGAGGGAGGCTCAAAGAAAACAAGAAGGGATTGGATGGAAAGATTTAAGTATCGTGACCAGCTATCCCGCCGATTTGAATCGGGGTGTTCCTTTGTGTCGCGTCTCAGTTGTGTTCGAAGAGGCTGATGATAAATGACTTTTGATGGACAGCTTCATGTCCATTTTTTAGTGGGATTTTTTGGTGCAAAGACAACAAAATAAATGTTAATTTCAATTTTATTTATTTCGTTGCATAGATGGTGGAATTGAATATTACTTTAGTTTATTAATTATCATTATAATATTAACAATCAAAGGAGGTTGATTGGATCACTTGGGGTTTGCAATATTAATAATCATGTGACTTTATGAATCCTTTGTGTTTAAAATATTAAGTCGTAGGCTTTATTAAGCTCGTGTATTTTTGAAGACATCCTTTGGTTTATTATCCCTTAGATTATTAATATTTATCCCTGGTTTCAATAATTTCTTTGGTTTATAATATTAAACCTTTGGTTTATCGCTCTTGGTTTATATTACACTATACTCTAGCCTAATTTGACTCAACTAAAAATTAAGAGAGGCTTTGATAAATTCAAGGTTGTTGAGGAAATGGGCGCAGAATGTCAAGAAGAGCCACAATATGCTCCAAAGGATAACCACAAGCGTAATGAGGATTCATTATCGCATGTGCACTAGAACCAAAGTCAGAAGAAGTAGCAAACATTAGTTCAGACCATCAAAGAAAGGCAAAGGAGCAAAGAGAGGAGAAACTTGAGAAGAAAAGGTAAAGCGAAAAGGCAAAGCAGTTGCGTAAAAGAACAAAGGCAACAAAGGAAGTTAAGGCAGGAAAGGAGCAAAGGCAACCAATCAACAAAGGCAGAAGTCATGAATGCTAGACAGAGTCATGAACGTAAGAGGTCAAGTCGTGAATGTGGGAGAAGTCGTGAACGAATCAAGTGTTCTACGAATGGGCACAACCAAAGAAGCAAAGTTGGTAAACCGAAGTAAAAATATAGTGAGGATCATTGATCCGGGCATGTATCAACAACGGAGATTAAATAGCAACTAGACATTTCACAAATTGCGTATTTTAGTGTTTAGTGCTAAGAAATTGCATAGTATTTTATTTGGATTGCGATGCTAAGAGAGAAGGGCCACGTGTCAAAGATAGCACACTAGCACATATCACACATTGCATAAATTATGGTTTAACTCATATCAAGATAGCCTTAACCATGCGTGACGATTTGTGATAAGTTGTAAAATTTGCAATGTTGCGATGAAACATCACCATCGCAACTTCGCATCTAAGTGATTTCATTGTTTACCATTTAAGCTATTTGAGTTATAATTCCTCGACATGTGATATCAAATAAATCGTGAAGTGTGATTTCTTTCCGATTGGTCACCATGTCGTGGGACCACAACCTATAGTGTTGCATGTATGTAAGTGGTTTGAGGTGGGATCTATAATAAAGCGGTCGCTATTTATTTCTTTCGTATGTATGTTTAATAAAACCCCATGGCCCCTCTCATTTAAGGATGCCAAACAATATTTCAAGTGATGTGATAGATGTCGCCGGATGGGCCAACCCAATAAAACAAATTAAAATGTATTTATTTCCTCAAGTTATGATTGACTCTTTTTAAAAAATGGGCTATTGATTTCGTAGGACTGTAATAAATTCGACATCATCAAATAAAAAGCATATTTTGGTTTGTACGTATTTCATTACAAAATGGGTAGAGGCTAAACATGTTTTTTGCTAATTAAAGAGTTTGGTTTATTTTATTTTTACCGAAATCTTTGACGGATTTATGTGCCTAGAGATATTGTTTTTGACAATGGTCTACGCTTATTTCCAAATCTCGATAGGTGTGATGGAGCAAGACGAAATTTGGCATAGGAAATTTATACCATATCACTTGCAAGAAAATGCTTAGGTGGAGTCCACAAACAAAGTAATTGAGTCCATCCTCACAACATAGTGAACATGCATACAAAGGATTGGGCTAACGCATTACAAGAAGCCTTGTGGGCATACCAAATCACTTGGAGGAATAGCAGAATGGCATATACACCATATGCGCTAGTATACGGAAACAAGTCCTTTTGCCGATAGAATTCTAGATTAAGACCTTCGTAACTACAAGCCTAGTTGGGCTAGACTTTTAAAACACAACGCGTAGTGTCTCCTATAACAAAGAGTTAGATGAATTTCAAAGCGATGTTGTTTAGCAACATATTGGTTCAACATCAAGATAAAAGTGGTATGACAAGGCCATCCGAAGAAGAAGTTCCAACTAGGTGATTGGTACTTTTTACGATCTGCATTTAAATATTTTAAAGGTAAATTCCATACACACCGGATGGGACCCTATGAGGTGGTCAAAGGTTTCAAAACAAAGAGGTAGAAATCAAACTATTGATGGATGGAATTTAGTATTCCTAGTGAATGGGCATACATGAATTCCTTGGTGTGAACGCATGTTCGCGTGCATGTTTTATCAGGAGGGCACATTTCAAAGGCAGCACATATTGCGATGCAAGCAAAACAAGGTGCTGTAACCAATGCAAGCACAATCAGCAAGTGTGCATGTGCCCACGGTGAAAACACATGCAATAATGATCAACGTAATGCATGGATTCCCGGTGCAAAAATGTGCATTAGAAATTCATCTTTATTTTTTGCATACATAATGATTGCTTCTTTGATCAATGGACCATATAATATAATTATTTGATTATGGTGAAGACTTTTCTTTGTCACTTACTAATGTAGGAAGAAATTATTTTACAATATATTTTAGCTCATGAAGTATTATCTTTAATGAACATTAAAGTACACCTTATGTGAATTATGAAGCAAATGTGGGATAGTACTAACCATCCGAAACCCAATACTTAACTCTTTTTGAAAAATATTTTTCATCACCTATCAATGTTGGCCTTAATTTCATAATCTAATCGTGTATGACCATTACACCACGTTATCACTAAACTCCTCCACCTTCTCCAAGCATCATCGCCTACCTCTACTTAACGATACGTGTGTGCATTAGTCATGAAGGACACTATGGAGCGTGTTTAGATGTAAGAGCTAATAAGGCAGCAATGGGATCATCAACATAAAATTCCCGATGCATCTCTTTGAACTCCTTAGTGTGATATTTTTTCGATGGAGAATTGGTGAATTCAAACAAAGATGGCACCCATGAGAAATTAACCGTCATATGTGAAGGAAATAGAGTTAGGATACGTGGTGACGAAATGGGCTTCGCACCGTTGCAAGAATCGATTTTTCCCATTTCGCAAAAGTTCGATGGATTCGATACAATCATGGCATTGGAATTTGCAAGTAACTTGCACGAACATTTGAGGGAGGTTGAGCAAGGTAGGCTCACTCTAATTTGAGGTCACAAAAGAATTCCATAAACTCTTTAGGCTATAGGCTTGCCGACCGTGGGAGAACAATGTTTCAAGAAGGAGAAAATTGAGAAGAAAATATGGTACATCGTACTCACCGTAAGCTTAAAGTCGACTGGAAGAAGTGGGCTTCCACGCAATGCCATATTTGAGAAATGGCAAGACCACTTGTGTATATTGCAAAATTTTCTTACTTCAGAGGGATGTTATTCATTAACATTCCTATACCATATTCCGTTTATCGCTGCACTTTCGAGTCATGGAAACTCATCAATTTACCCTATTTCTCGCTACGAAGCTTGGAAAAATGGTGAAAGGTGTTCGAAAGGGGAAGCAAGTCCGTTCGCATGAAAATTGTATCGCCATGGGCCGATCGCGATTCCTGGGTTAAGAAGGAGCTGAGGTCAAAGGAATTACCTAAGGAATTTTTCAAGGAATTCCAGGATGAAGGATAGAGAAATATTCCGAGAAAAAGAATGCAAGCAATAAAAGAATAGTAGAAGCTTCCGGCTCCACACCCTACCAAGAAAAAATCAATAAAAAGTCAAGGCAAGAAGAAGAGAAACTTGTCAAAAATCTATCCTCATTAAGAAGAATGTCCGGTAGAAACTCAAAAAGAGAGGGACTACCTCTTTTCGAGGGTGAGTCACAATCAATCGAGCTCCACGATTTTGTTGGACAAGTCACCGCCCACCCAAAGATCATAATCTCTCCGTTTCCGCAGGAAGAGGCTCATACTAAGGTTAGTGAAGGTCATGTAGATAAGGAGGATGACATACCCTTATTGGCCTTCCTTCATATATTAAAGAAAAGAAAAGTGACGCCGAGTGCAAGCAGAGAACCGACAGAGGGTCGTGAAGATGATGAGGCACAACATATCAGTCCCCTCGATACTGGAAGCATAAGGTACTAAAACCCCTAATGAGATAGATGCACAGGCTAGCCCTGGTGATATGTATGTGGAAGATACCGAGACCCTCGGTGATATTGCAATTCTAGGCACCGAAACCCCGGATGAAATTGAAATATAGATATTGGGTGGCCAAGATAACATCGACCTTGGTGATGATCAGACATGTTTAGAGTCAATTTCAGAGAAGGCTCTGCACCGACGAGTTGGAAACATAAAAACACTTTTATTTGAACAATCAGATAGAAAATTTTGTTAAAGAAGTTTATTACTTGGAAGCAGACACACCAAGCCATGACAAGATAAATAGCTGCTGCGTAAACAAGGCAAAATGGAATTGCGAAAAAAGAAATCAAAGAGAAAAATGACAAGTTTGATATGGAAATTTTGGCCTCAAAGTGCTATAAACGGCTTAAAAGGTGACCCATCACCTTAAGAAGGCTCAGGTAAAAGAATGAATATATCGAAAGCAGGGTTCAATATACAAGTTCAGATTAAAGGGAGACTCTTATTTTTGTATTTTTGCAAAGAGAAAGTAAAGGTTGTGTGAGGACACACAACAACTTAGGATGGGAGGATGTTGGTAGGATAAAATTCCTAACTTTTAACACCTTTCCTACTTTTTAAACCACAATCATAAACCTTTGTTTTATCCTCATAAACTTCCTTATGTACCTACACTAGTCCAAGAATCATGTCCTATCCCTACACTTGTTTTATATTTTATACGTAAGGTTTCTTAAATACTTAATTAATCATTTTTAATAGATTTTATGCCTTTTATATTCTTGCAACTAACATCTCCTTCCTAAAGTATTTTGTATAAGAAAACGTATTAATCGTTGTATTAGCATGGTCTAGTGCACCAGATTCCGACATCAAGCGTGCAACCGACCACTCCTAAACTTCGGGATAGCTCGTTACCTAACACAAGCATCTCGTTCCAACTCATCCAACTTTAGTTGTGTTCATCTTGGATTTGAATTCAGTAGAGGATAAGTAGGGATATGATCAAAGATTGGGTCATCGACCAACGATAAGATTAGCATTTTGTTATAGCCACAGTGCTTATTTTCTGTTGGTTGTTATTTTATTTCCGCCGAAAGGATGGAATTAGAACGATTGTATGTAATTTCATTATTGCCATAGGCCAAAAGGGTTATATAAATATATATTTCAGATAGGAATTATGGAGTGATATCCATGCTACCGTAACTCGGGAAAATTGTAATTTTTTGTTGTCACCCTCGTTGGCCGGATCCATACTTATGATGTATTTTTGCCGATTCGTAATTAATACAAGGAGCTATGCCATATTGTTTACATTCGTACGAATCTATTATTGATGTGTATTTGAGTGTTGAAGCCTAAATTTCCCTCAAACGGGAAACGAGCTAGTTGGCTAGGGCCCACAACCAAGCTCGTTTTCCCTCTCGCTTTCGTTCTCGCTTAAAGATGTGTGCCGATTTTATTTGAATGCAAAGTGTGGATTGGTTCTTATGATTTATTTATTCATAAGAATTTTGGTTTTATTTCATCGACAAAGTGAAAGTGTGATGAATTTGTGGCAAGAACATTAATTAAGTTTGATTTACTATCACTACTTCTCTTTTATGAAGCTTAGTTTATTTCTCGCATGGAATCGTGAAACGATGTTATTCCCGCATTCAGTGCATTTATAATTCCTACAACTTGGTTATTCGGTTCATTACAACAACGTTGTTTAATTTCTTCCTTTCATAAGAATTCAATGTATTTTTCAAGTGAATTTTCATTAGCAAGTAGAAGTGTTTTTAATACCAAGAGTTAAAATCCTAGGAATTAGATATGCTTTGTTAATCGATGAACGAATGTCGTTATTAACACATCGTATCCGTGCTCGCACTTTATATTTTTTAAAAAGGAAAGAATTAAAACTTAAATCTAAAAAATTAAAGTGAACCTTTTGCTAACGACGATTAAAGGCGTATCCGGTTTATGTGAGTAACTATCACAGAAAGCATGTTGTCATACTTGAGTTATTTCTTGCACTACATCAAGAAAGTGAGCTTTGACTTTTGAAGTTTGTTTTATTTCAAAATCTATTTTTAATGTGAGATTCGGTTTGCTGAAGCATTCTTTGCATGTGAAAGTTATTTCAAAATTATGATTCGCCTTTGAAAAGTATTTTCATAGATTAGCACACCCTTTCTTTTACTAGAAGTAATTAGAAACTTAGTGTAGGAATCTTTGTTTCAGTGTTAGTAGAACCAATATCCTCACAGAATAGAGTGCTCGAAGCCCGAAGCTTAAAGTCCCCGCACAAAGACGTAAATCTACAACATAATTGTAAAAGATACTTCCCCCGTATAATTTTTGTACCCGTACTAGTGCAAGAATACTTCAGAGTGACAGAATAACAACTTGGTGCAGAAGGAAAATCCCTAAGAAGGTAGATTTTTCCAAGGGCCTGGCCAGAACCCGCGAAGACCGATACCGGAGCTAAACACATAATTTTATTCTATCAATCAATATTGTTTACAGCGTAAAGGTGAAAGGTCCTTTACTTGGTTTCTTCTAAAGTACTTTATTTCACATTCCGGCACTAGAACTTTTCTGGGTGTAACTTTTGTGTGATATTTCTTTCAATTTCGCAAGATCTTGATTTAAGAAGTAGGAACAGAGACAGGAAAAGTTCATACCACTTCTATAATTTCCCTCGTGCTTTGCCTCTATGTTTAAGAAACCCCCGTGCTGATAATTAAGTGTTGAAAGGAGTTTTCTTAATTGTGATTCCCACACCCAACACACATTTTAAGTCATATTGCATTAATTTGTTTTCAACAAATAAAGAAAATAAATGTGGGGACTCTCAAAATATGTTTGTCTAACATAATCAAAGGATATTTATCTCAAAATGAAGGTAAATCATGTTCCAAGTACACTTAAATACCATCAAAATTTCGTAAAGCACCTCGATTCCATGATTTCCATAATAGATTGCTTTGCTCAATGAAATAAATACCAATACAATTACTTTGAAAGTTAAAATTAATGCTGCTGTGTAACACATTTTGCAAAAAGTGACTCAATTGGTTTTTTTCTCCAAAGAAACATAAAGATTCTTTCTATGATATTTTGATGAATAATGTGTTCATAAACTCTCTTGATTAAATAATAATAGTATTGAAGATATATGTACATCCATTTTTGGACTAGATAATTTTGGGAAAATACACAAGCCATACTTTTAGACCGAAAATTTGGCATCGTGTGGCATTAACGTCATCACTCTTCTCATCCTATTCTATCTTCTTTTGTTCGAGGCTTATGGGGAGGTTCGTTGTTGTTGTCTAAATTGGAGTGACTAGCTAATATTGAAGCCAACATACCCAAATAAAATTTTGTGGTTGTTTGTTCCGTTGTTACTATTTTGTGGGAAAAACATATGGTGGATTCTCTAAACATTTTAAAATATCTTAAAACTCGTTGACATATAGGTAGAGCAAAGTTGGTTATCTTGACCTCAAATATGGTACTAGTTGTGGTTTTATAGTTATCGTATGATGTTTCCACCAACTCATTCAACAACCATGGATTCATTGGGTTGTTTCTTTAAACCCATCCGAGTTAGTTCATCCATAACTCAAATTATATGTTGTGTATTTTAATATCTTCATAAAAATTAAAATTGAGCATTATTTTGTTGGTTTAGTTTTCCGGCACTTAATTCTTCGATCGTAGTGTTTCTTGTTTGATTTATTTACGTTATTTTCCACAATCATGTGATTCTCCCGTAATTTCATTCATCCCTAATTTCCTAGAAGAAACAAGTTCTTTGTGTACAATGTTGACATCGGGGGTTCAATGTTCCCCGTGTGTTTCGCGACATGGACTAACCACCTCTCATGGATCCTAACTCGGCGATTGTAGTGGATAATAATGCATGCGGTTTTCGCCTAATGACAATCGTGATTTCAACAAGTGGTATCGTAGTGACATTTAGGTTCGAAACTCACCTACTCGTGTTACGGGGAGATTGTTGGACATTGGGTTCAACGCTCCCTATGTGTTTCACTTTACATGGAATAACCGCCTCTCAGGATCCTAACTCGATGATTTTAGCTGTGAGAATAACTCCTTGTGGGTTTTTGTCTAACGACAATCGTGATTTCAAATATACAGATCTATCGTTTGTGGTTTTGAGTGAAAAACAATAAATGCTATCGAATGAGATATAGAAACATGTTAACTATTGATTGAAGCTAAGTGTAGGTGGTCCCATTTGGATCATATTATTGAAGAGGGAAAAGAACAACTCCTACTGCTCAATAACTGCAGCTTGTAATGAAATTTGAAGTTCTCATACCCAAATCCCCATCACTCACAATGTTTTTTTAATTCTATATTCAATCGTAATTTCATATTAATATTTTTGTGGTTATTAAATTTCCCGATTTTGTGGCATAATGTTTTGATTATTTTGGAAATATGAGATTATGATATATATTGCAAGACCGGTTCTCGAAATCCAAGATTAAATTGCGTATATTCCTATCCGGCATAAAATTTGAATCTCGTTTTGGTGCCTACCGATATTATACATTGATAACATGCAACTACATTTCGTAACAATTTTTACAAAGTTGCACCGACCGGAACACCTAGAATTTTTCGAGTAGAAATCGTATAGTTGCATATAATGTTTTTCCCATAAGCACCGGAAAATGATTATCCAAAGACTTCCACACGAAAATATTTATATGCATTCCTCTCACCATAAATAATTCATTCCCCGGAGTTGTCTTCCATTCGACGAAATGTACGTTTTCTCTTGCTTAACTATTGATCGGGGCCGTGTGGGTACACCCATTTGGATCGTATTATTGAATAGTAAATTTAAACAAATCCTACCGTTCGAATAACCTGCAATAATGTTGGTTCTCATGGCCAAATCCCTCATCACTCACAAAACAAGTTTTTAATTCTATATTCAATTTGTAATTTGTGTTAATATTTTTGTGGTTATTAAATTTTCTCGATTTTGTGGCATAAAGTTTTGATTATTTTGGAAACATGAGATTATAATATATATCAGTATACTCGGTTTTGGAAAATGTAAGATTTCATTGCAATATGTGCTTTTCTAAAGATAGCATTTGAACCCACTTTGTGCCCAACTCTCCCATATTATACACTGACAAGATACAACTACATTTCTCAGAATAATATTCACAAACCTTGCACCGACTGTAACACTTGATTTTTCGTTAACATAGGATTACATATAACGTTTTTCTTGTGGGTGTCGGAAAATGATTTTCCAAATACTTACAAAGGAAAAAATTATATGTACCGTTCATAAATAATTGTAACACCCCCAGTTCTATGCTTTCAAATGAGACATTTGAACATAAATCCAAAGGGGAGTGGACCTCAAAGGATGATTATTGTGGATGTTAATTATTTAATTATGAAAAATAAATAAAATATTATGTATGCACTATGACCGATGAGAACATGAGATCATATGCCTAATCCATGAGGTGATGGAAAAGGAAAAAGATTCTCTCCCCAAATCTTTCAAAAATCCTTGAAAGAAATTATTCTTAATTTAGATTTTGAGGAAAAATCTAAATTTCCCCAATGAAGAGGAGTAGTTGGGAAGAGGTGAAAATGTGGAAAAGCCGAGAAAAGCTAGCAACCTTTAAAGAGTCCTGCACGGGGAAGCCCAGTGCTAAACAGAATAAAGCATCTGAATTCTCGACCTGCACTGGAAACAGTTTGGGAAAGCATGGGGCTTAAATAAGGCCGCTTCTAGAACAGATTGAGGCTAGTCTGCCTGGGAGGATCTCTGTCGGGGTGGCAACTTCGAGATAAAGAGGATTCTAAGGTTGGGAGGATCGGTCATAGTAGATGTGTGTGCATGCATAAATTTGGAGATATCTCAGAAACCGTGTTAAAATATATCCCCCGGTTTATGAAATTGTGATGTTATAGTCCTTTATGCAATTTATGAAATTGTGATGTTATAGTCCTTTATGAAATTTATAAAATTGTGATGTTATAGTCCTTTATGCAATGTATGAAATTGTGATGTTATAGTACATTATGGAATGTATGAATTGTTATGTTGCATTATGCAACCGTTAGATGGTTAATGGTTCAAGAATTTATGTAATTGCAACTACGCCTATTGACAAGAGATACAAATGGTTGGGTGTAGAGATGAGTACATTGTAATAATGAGGTTTGAGATGATGTGACAATTGAGCACCAATATAATAACTATGTATAGGTATAGATGGCTATCTTTTAAAGGAGTATTTAATTTCTGTGGTGTATAAACAAATTTAAGATGTTAACAAACCAAGATCATGAACATTAAGTTTCAAACAACTAAATCTATCATAACAATAATCATGGCACAGACTCCACTGTGATCAATAGCCGTAAAGTAGGGAACAACAACCTCGCCCGTGTTACAATGGAAAGAATTGTAAAAAAATTAGAATTTACAATATTCTATTAAATGTATTTGCACACATATGGAGGTAGAAGTTGAATCCTAACTAAGTACGAGGATCTAACAATAGGGATTCTAAACTATCCAAATAAGATTCTTCCTCCATTAGAGAGTTGAAGCAAGAGGAAAGCTCAGTTTTCCATGGAACAGCCTCTGGAACTGTACCATAGTGACACACATGTTGAATGGTTATACGTACAAATAAGGGGGAAAAAAGCCCATTAAAAATCTATCAGGTAATAAAAGTTTGTGAGGGAAGATTGTAAGCATGTGTAAAATACCATGAATCGCAGCATCCGGTTACCGTCCATAGAAACTACCGGCAAAGTAGTGGAGTAATGGTGGTTAACTACGTAGAGATAGATGTATGCGAGGAGGCATCAACTGATACCTGATGCCGAAACTTTAACATATTGAAAATGTTAGTGGTGCCTGTAAACCGGGAAGTTTGGTTAAGGGCCTAGTGATCATCTCTTAACCGTAAACCCGAGAAATACAAAGCAAAATATATAGATACATAAGTCTACTATGAAGAGGGGAGGTCAAGCCCAAAAATCCTCATGGAAATTCTTGTATTCCATGGTCATTCAGAAGTACCGAAAAGAATCTAAACCCTGATAACAAATACCGCATTGTAGATGATTCAGATAAAAACTATAATTGTTATCGACGCATAAAGCGTAGAATATTGAGTTATGTTATATGAGTGTACATCCATCACAAAAAGGGGATGAATATAGACCTTAAGAGAGACATGTTGAATCTTATTCCTGAGTAAAATGAACCCCCTTATAGAAGAGGAGGAAATTTAGGGAGGAGAACGAAGAGGGGTATATTGGATGTTACTAAATAATAAATAATCCCCCGATAAAAAAAAAAAAGGGTTTGGGAGACATGACAAATGGTATCTGAGCAAAGTTCAAAATTCGGGCAAGATATGTGCTCACAAAGAAATGGTTAAACTATAAAATTTTATGAATATTAAAAATATTTCAGTATACAAATATCTTGGATATACTTTCAAGTATACATGTACGTATGGTGAGGAAGTAGAAACATTGATATGGGAGTAATATGAGGAGGCTCATATACTGTATACCTATTAAACCTATAATAGTTTATAACCGGAAACCGATATCTCTCGAAAAATAGTATTTCTATGTAAACATATATAGAAAGTTTATAATGACATATTCAAATTATTGTTCTACTATCATCGTTATGAAAAAGAAATTTCAGCGTTCATAAAGTTAAGATATCGAAATCATCTAAATACGTAGAAAAGATCAATGCCTAGACCAAGGGAAAGGAAAAGGAAAATGGTACTACTGTAATGATGTAGGTCGAGCAAAGACTAGCAAGGAGTATAAGGATGATTTATTCTAAAATGAAAATCATAAAACGAGCATTTCTCCCTTACCGTGATGAAAACAAAGAAAATTGACCTATATTTGTTCCCTAGATACATAGAAAAGGAACTTCAGAGATAAGATAGTGTGGTATGTTCTAAAATTTTCAGTATTCATTCGTATGTTCTATGGTATGAATTAGTTACATACAAACATTTAAGAGAATTCGGATGTTTGATTTGGTACTACATTTAACGTTGTCCATCTTGTGGTAATCACCCCGATTCCGTTTTGTCGTAGACTAGGAATATCCATAGAGTAGAAACTTCTTAATCTCTAAACCAAGCGTAAATTGAAGCTACTTAACCTCCTCTACAAATGACCAATTATTGTTATTTCAGGAGAAAATAGCAAATATTTACATCGATGAGAATGCTAAGAGAATAACATAGCAAGACTAAAGTAAAACGATATAAATACCACCAAATTAAGGTATAAAGAGAAAAAATATATATATATATAAATATACTTCTACTCTATCCGTTTGATACTACAATTTATAAATGATTAAAATTTCCAATGATATAGAAGGACTTTACTTCTCGCTCTATTACATGATATAGCAAGTTATAATCGTTATCCGTATTCGGTGAAATTTCTAAATCGTTGAATACAAGTATCATAGCAAAAGAATTACATTTATAATTACATTCCTTTAGTGCAATACCATTGTGTACATATAGGTGTACATTGAAAGCCAAACCGGGTTAAGAGGAAAGAAAAACTTAGAGCATATATTTTAAATTCTTATAAAAACATCAATTGATTTGCATGAGATGAGGGCTATACCCATATAGCAAATTTTAGAGTAAATTATAATTTAACTCTCATAACTAAACCTTGTAACCAACCTTAGGCAATTGAGATAAAATATGCGCAAAGTATACTAACTTCATTATCGAATTTCTATAAGGATCCGACTTTAAAAATCAAGGAGAATTAGGCATATTAATAAGTCTTGGCCTTATAGTAATCAAAACCTTTTGGTATCAAAATACAAAATGCGCAATACATACAGATAACTACAAATTATAGGATAACCGCGTTATATAACGACCCAAATCACATAGTCAAAGGAGGAAAATAAAAAAGGGAATATACCACACGCTATATATAATCATACATTCCAAACCGAAAACAATATGATAATCAACGTACAGGGAATGGGTAATCATTAGCACAAATGGAACAGAGGTATGGTCAAGTGATAATAATGCGAGAAATCATGAAAACTACTATCCGCATAAAACCTTATTCAACGTATCAATCAAGTTATGTGACTTCACACCACTACACCGTGAGAAATAAAAGTAATTGCGACTCGGTGACAGAGCGAGGAGACACAATAAAACAATGCGAAAACCGAAGAGTTGAAATTAAAATCCTCACGCCGCAGCGCGAATAGAACTACACAAGCCACAAGAATTTCTACGAGACTCGAAATTAGTGCCAATAAACGGTCGAATATCCAAATCCACTCTATATATTAGTTGGGGTGCGTAATAGTCGTATTCGTATATATAAGTGATTTAATTACTGGGCGGTGTGAACTGTAATCGCCGAAATCATCCTTACCTACGTCATTCCGAACGCCGTCATTCTTCCGCATCTCGCGTCGATGACATCGTATTAGGTACGTAAAAAGGTTGAGGTGAGGGTGAGTATCCATAGCGATTAAAATGAAACCGAATAAATGGAAACATGATAAATGAACCGTGGCCATTTACACTCGGCCACGCTCCAGCGAAAGATAGTTAGCCAAACGCCGAACCATAATCATGTTACGAAAACCTAGTTCTTCATACACTCAATTTATAATAGCCGCAAAATAGAATAGGCCGAGGAAATTTTTACGCTCGGGTGTACAAGGGTAGCAAGAGATAAAAATTCCCGACTCGGCTCGCAAATCCCCAAAGGCCGAAGCGTAGTTCACTATAGAAATAAAGAAACCACCCTCACCATACCGAATGAAATTTCCCTATTTCCGAATAATCTACGAACCCCAAAATTTCCATGAATTAAACAGAGAGACCCGGCCCAAAGCATTACGAGTATACTAGCGACTACAATGCAATTCCGTAAAAGAAAAACAAACCGAAGGAAACAATAACGCATTCTAACATAAAAGAAACTTGTGAATCGCGTAATGACTGTGTAAGTGCTGCCTAAGAAGAGAGGGCGCAGCCGCGGGATTAAAACCTCGCAACCATGAATCAATGAGACTTGGATCAACGAAATAAAGAAATCGTATAGCAATATGGATTTGACTATGAAGGGTTAATAAGGAACCCCAAAAACCCTAAAACAAAAGCGTTACAAGCAATGAAACCTGTCACAGAGTTAACCACAGTAATTCTTCAAGCAGCCGAATGGGTGCAAAATCCCTAGAGAGGATTTCCGTACAATAATGCGCGACACCCCAAACTTCCGTGTCCCAGGAAAATTCTTAAGCCAGCCCGCGCACGTGAGAGGCGGGTTGCGCAGGAAGTCGGGGAGAGGCACCTCGAAAAGAAGTTCTCCTGGCAGAATCGCGCTAGCATGAGTTGCCACAACAGTAACCGTCACACGCCACCGAAACTTGTGGCCGCCATTAAAGTCCGGGCTATCCGTACACAAAGCGAAATCAAATCATATGCGTGCGAACAAGACATAGGGTAGACTAGGTTCAATTCGACATGGTAATCTGGAAAACCTCTTTGTGATGGAGGCGCCACCTATGCGACGATAATCACAAGCCAGGGTTATACACCCTACCTTACGTCAATGACAACCACGTGGATGGCGGTATACTAAAATGTTCGCGCATGGCATGCGTCGACGTATACGAAAATACCGCAATGGAGTTTCAACCTGAGGTTTTGTGAATCGTGCGTGCTGCCTATATAGTGGTAATCAACTTTAACATACAAGGGAGTTTGACAATCATTATAACTATGAGAATAGATGACTAAAATGCCACTAAATTAAAACAACCGAGAGTTACATGCTACTTATATATATATATATAACCTCCAATCAATAAGAGTTAAATTACCGTGGATATATACATATTCGATTTTGGAAGAAAAAAACAAAATGACCTAAAGGGACAGAGCAGATACTGAAATGAAAAAGGGTCTTAATATGTCTATCGAATGGGATTATGAAGTTCACTATGTATATATATGTTAAAAAAAAAGGGGGGCTTGTTATAGTTATGTTATATGCATGCAGGGACTATATATATATATATACACCTAAGGAAAATTATATATCATAATGAATAGACATGCAAGTAGTGCATGGGGAGTAGGTTAATATAATTGGACTATGTAGGTATTAGATAAGAGTATCCCAAGACGTGTTAAACCTATATATTGATAGATGTTCACATGGTGTATGTAAACATGGTTGAAGTATTTTATTTAGAGATGTATCACATATAATGGTAGGGGGTTATAAATACTCCAAAGGTGATGGGTGATCAAGGTATGTTGAACGATGTGTTATATAAAGATATATATTTATATCTATAAGTTGCGTATATATATATATATATATAAATATATCCTCACTAATCGTGATTGCTGCATGTAAAAAAAAAAAATTCCTTAACCAAAGGTGCCATAAATGGTATCAAAATTTTACATTTGTCACTACGCAACAGAGGTATAAAAAAAATATATATATAAAAGGGATTATTTTAAAGTATGTGTAATATATCTATGGTAGCACTTTCAAAAAGCCTTTAACTTATATATGAATATATATAATATAGGATACATAGATATATTCATATGTTCATCAAATTAATATTGCCAAGGCTATATATATATATATATATGTATATATCATGGTTATTATACAATAAGGTTTGGAAATATATATGATATATACAAACCTAGTGGATATATATATATGCTCATGAGATGTATATTGCCCAAGGCTTCGAGATGTAAGTAGTATATGAGTAAGTGGAAGATGTATCCTATAAATAAGGCTCGTATATCACATAAAAAGAAAAGAAGATTGAAGTACAAGTTTTAATTACAATTAAATGGTTGATTTAGAAATTGTGGAACCATTACATTGAGTATGAATGAATGAAGGGGTAAATTAAAATTTTCCTAAGGAAGAATATTCTTGTAATATGTGAAAGAATGATTTCATAATTATTTATTTATATTCTTCCAAACTTGGTATATTTTATAAGTTTAGAGATAATGAGTAAAAGAATTGGAAAAAAAAGGAGAAGTGATATTTCTCTCGAAGGAAAAAAAAAAAAAACAAAATGGCTGCATTTAAAAATAAAAGCACATGAGAGAATGCCAGGTTTCTTTTTTCTAGAAAAAAATAGAATGCTTTTTATGCATTAAAAGAAGGAATTCTTTTATGACCTTTAAAAGTTGGAATACTTTTATGATTTATAAAATATTTTCCATTTTAATTAATTCTATTCTTAGTATATAAGCCTATGAGAGAAATAAAAAGAGGTGAACTAGCAAAGCATGAACATACAATTAAAAGTAAATGCATAAATTCCGTGAGTCTTTGAAAAGGGGAAATTTGTGTCAAATTTATTTTTGGCATTATCAAGTATTAATATTTGTAAATGTGATGAATTATAGAAATTACATTTATCAATTTAAAAGGAAACATGTATTCACAATATAAATTTTGTGGTGTAAATTTTTTTTTAAAGTTAATTTTCTTGAGTCTTAAATTCAAAGACAGAAATGATGTGAAATCATACAAATACAACCCAGAGAAAAGAGGATGAGTCAGATTTGGACTTGGGTGGGGGAAACCATCACTCCAAATTTGTTCACTTAAGTTTTGAACTAGTGGAGGCCAATTTCCATGGAGGTAAGCATGGAATTGTAGAGATTATTAATGAGTCTAGTTGTTACTAATTAAATTGATTTGGTTAACAAAAAGAAACAATGAAAAGGTACTATAGCGACAACTATAAAATGAGAAAGGTAAGCATAAACATGCATATGATACAATTGTTTTCTTTCATTTATGAGTACTAATGAAAAAGTTGGAAAAATTGTTTAATAAGTGGGTAACAAGAATTGGGTACCTGAAACAAAGAGGAAAAAGGTGAAGATAAATTACTCAGAAAATCCGTAAAGTTGAATCGAACTAAGTTGCGGTGAGGAAAGAATCTCACTGAAAAACAAGAAAGGATAAGTAGTGTACTAAAAGTGCACTAAACTATTATGAACCTGAACGGTTTGATTAATAACTAAATGTCTTAAGTTATTGAAATGCAGAATGCTGTTGTGAATTATCAATTATATGTACCTGATATTACTTACATTGGTATGAATTGTGGACAGAGAAACCAGAATAAAAGATCTTCCATACGGACTTCTTGCAAAGAAGTAGGAAGAAAACCAACTGCATAAGGCATCAGTAAATAGAGTGGAGGCAGGAGAGTACTCTGCTGGAAACTAATGGCTTATACATTAGCCCTACCATTTCTTATTAAATTTCCTGATATATTTCATGTCTCCTTGTTGGAAAGGAAACGTTATAATTTTTGTACATGATGCTTCTCACATGATTGATTTGAATTGTGGTCCAGGTGGAACCAGAAGAGGAAATTCCTTCCAGAGTCGCCTCAAAGATGAAAGCGAGAAGGAATTGAATTGCGAAAATGACCAGTAGCTAGAGTAAAGGTGCAGTGGAGCACTTTACTGCTGAAAAGTTACATGGAACAGAGAAGCTAAGATGATGGAAAAGCATTCATAATTAGGTTCAAAATGAACTAAATCGATAGTTGTCAACACCGAGGACGGTGTTTATTTTCAGAGGGGGAATATGTAACACCCCCAAGTTCTGTGCTTTTCAAATTTTACATTTGAACATACATCCATAGGGGAGTGGACCCCAATGGATAATTGTTATGTGGATATGGTTAAATACTTAATTATGAAAAATAAATAAAATATTGTGCATGCACCATGACCAGATGAGAAAGTGAGATCACATGCCTAATCCATGAGGTAATGGAAAAGGAAAAAGACTTTCCCCAAATCTTTCAAAAAATCCTTGAAAGAAATTATTTCTAATTTAGATTTTTGAGGAAAAATCTAAATTTCCCCCAATGAAGAGGAGTAGTTGGGAAGAGGTGAGAAAAAGCTGGAAAAGCTGAGGAAAAGATTAAAACAGCTTTAAAGAGTCCCAAAATGGGAAGCCTAGGCTAAACAGGAATAAAGCATCCTGAAATTCTGGACGCAGAATTGGAAACAGGCTTGGGGAAAGCACAGCTTAAATAAGCTGCTCCAGAACAGATTGAAGTTAGTCTGTTCTGGGGAGGATCTCTGCTCGGGGGTGAATCCTGGGAGATAAAGAGGATTCTAAGGTTGGGAGGACTGGTCATGGTAGAGGTGTGCATGCATAAGTTTGGAGATATCTGTAAGTCTGTGTTAATCACATCCCTGTTTTATGAAATTGTGATGTTATATTCCTTTACTCAATTTATGAAATTGTGATATGATATTCCTTTATGCAATTTATGAAATTGTGATGTTATAGGCTTTTATGAAATTTATGAAGTTGTGATGTTATAGTACATTATGTAATGTATGAATTGTTATGTTAGGTTGCATTTTGCAACTGTTGGATGGATTAATGGTTTAGTAACTTCTGTAATTGCAACTACAGCTATTGACAGTAGAGACAAATGGTTGAGTGTAGAGATGAGTACATTGTAATAATGATGGTTGAGATGATAGATTAATTGAGCAGCCAATATAATAACCATGTATAGGTATAGATGGCTATCTTCTAAAGGAGTATTTAATTCTGTGTGTATAAACAGAAGATGTTAATAAACCAGTACCCATGAACATTAAGTTCCAAATAAATTAATCTATCATAACAATACTGATGGCACAGAATTCACTGTGATCAATAACAGAAAGTAGGGAACAACAACCCTCAGCTGTGTCACAATGGTAAGAATTGTAAAAATTAGAATTTACAGTATTCTATTAAATGTAATGGTACACATATGGAGGTAGCAGTTGAATCCTAACTAAGTACGAGGATTAATAATAGGGATTCTAAACTATCCAGTTCAATATTCTCTTCCTCCATTGGAGTGAAGCAAGAGGAGCTGTTTCCTAGTTCCACTTGGAACAGTTGAATCTGTACCAAAAATATCACACATGTTGAATGTCTATAACAGTCAAATAAGGGGGAAAAAGCCTATTGCAAAATCTATTGTGTAATAACAGTCTGTGTGAAGGAAGATTGTAAGCATGTGTAAAATACCATGAATAGAGCATCTGGTTACCATCCATAGAACTACTGGGAAAGTAGTGGAGCAATGGTGGTGAACTGCGTAGAGATAGATGTATGCGAGGAGGCCTACATCTATACTTCGATGCTGAAACTTTAACATATTGAACATATTAGCAGGCCGGCACACTGGGAAGTTTGATTAAGGGCCTAGTGATCATCCTGCACAGAAAACCTGAGACATACAAGGTAAAATATGTAGGTATATAAGTCTACTATATGAACTGAGAAGAGGGGAGGTTAAGCCCAAAAAATCCTCATGGAAATTCTTGTATTCCAAGGTTGTCTGTAAGTACTGAAAAGAATCTAAACCCAGGATAACAGTCTGCATTGTAGATGATGCAGTATAAAAACTATAATTGTTATTGACGCATAAAGCGGAGAATATTAAGTTATGTTATATGGGTAGCACTCATCATAGGGGTGATGAATATAGACATATTATGAATATAGACCTTAAGAGAGACATGTTGAATCTCATTCGGAGTAAAATGAACCACTTATAGAAGAGGAATTAAGAAATTTAGGAGTAGTAACCATGAGGTATAATGGATGTTATTAAATAATCAGAATCCCAATAAATAAAAAAATGGGTTTGGGAGGCGTGACATCCGCCAATTTAGGCACTCCTCTTTGTCAATTACATCAATTTGATTGATGTTTTCTGTAGTGTCTTCTCCTCTTATAATTTCTTTGGTCTTATCTTCTTCGGTCTCTAGATCTTTGTTTGATGCTTCCATCTCTAATTGCATTGAACACTCCACTTTCTGAAATGAAGAATAATCAATAACTTCTCCCTGATCACAACTATATTCATTGACTATCCCTATAGTAATCAATTTCTCATTCAGTGTGGTACCTGAATTCATCAACACATTATTAGTTTTAAAAATAGAAGACCTTTCGGCCTCTTTTTATGCTTCAAGCACCAATATTCCATCATATACTTTCTGGACTTCAGCAGGTCCTCTTTTGAATTGTTGGATGCTTTCATATTTATCCTATTGGATTAGAAATTCTGTTTTATTTATGTCTCTAAGGACATAACTTTCTTACTTCTCCTGATCTTTCATCACATCTTCAAATACTTTCTTCTCAATTTCTTTGATTTCAGCATCATATTTATTAATGTTGTCTTATGTACCTGCAACCACATTATTAATTAAAGAGTTAAAGAATTCACTTAACTCTATAAAAATTAGAGACATTTCATACTTATCATGCACAATAACTGCAATCTTTTCTTTATCAGATTCTACAAGCTTCATTTCTCCTTCAGGTTCCTTTAGCCATCTTTCTAAGAACTCTATTTCCAAGTGAAATGTTTCCAACATTTCATCACAGCCTTCATTCTCAGTTTCATTCTTCTTCTGGAAATCCTTCTGAGTTATCCTATTTTCTATATCATCATACTGCAAATTTATTTCATCAATTTCATTAAAAAAATTCATTTTTTTACCTCCTTGGAATATCACTATGGAATTTTAATTATGCTTCTGCTCCATAATAGCTTCAAGTGGCTATATTACAAAAAATTGGAATTCATCTATGAATTTTTTCTGCTGCAATAAATTAGTATCTTCCTCCTTTAAAAGGCATTTTCCATCATACTTCACCTCAAGAGCTTTATTCATCCTTGTGACCATTTTACGAAATTGTCCGTCATATTTTTCACATCTTGCAAACACACACAAACTATGAGATTTAAAAAAACAAGGCTTCATAGCCTCATTTCCTTCCCTTGTCAGCATATCTTCAAATTTTTTTAAACTATTCCAACAGTCCATGACATATTTCTCATTAAACTCATCACACTGAATTTCACCCTTTTCTGGTCCACAAATGGAAACTTCCCTTTCCAACTCATCTTCTTTGAGTTCTTCACATCTCAATTGCACACTCATGATCTGCTCAAGATTTCTCAGCTCTTCTGTTAACTGCATATTTACCTACTGATTCCTCTTTACTTGTAGTCTCTGTCATTTCACTTTCTTCTTTATAGTCCAACCATGTCTCTGGCATTTCTTATTTCTCTACAAAAATTCCATCAATAACTAAAGATAAATTGTTGTCTCCGCCCTCTCACTCTCATATTCTTTATCATTCAACTGCTTCCATATGCCATTTTCCGTGGCATATTCGTTCTTCTTTATTTTGTTGTGGTGTTTCAAAAAACCTCTGAAATTACTATCAACAATCATTTTTTCCTTCTTTTTGAACTTCATCTGTTCACCTGTGGATTTCATTCAATCCCCTTTTAAAAAATCCTTCATACTTGCCATCCAACAATGCAAGCTCTCCTTATGTGCTTGACTTATTGGCATCTTTTGATTCTCTATCCTGGAATCATCCTCTGGGAAACTCTATTTCTCCTCTTTGCTGCAAACACCAGCTGCACTATTTATTGTGTTACAATCACCAAACTCTTTGGGTGTCAGGCTTCGTTGATCATGCACCCAATTCAAACCTTTGACTTAATTTAAGACTCTTTTGACTCCAGAATCTTAACTTTTACATCAGTGGATCTTGATGAAAAATACACCTTTTACATATCAATACCTAAATCTTATTTGACTTCAAAGGCTGGCCTAATTACAATAGTGGATGTTTTGACTCTAATTCAAGTTATACAATATAGAAATTAACATCCACCCTTAATACATTCTCATGATGTAAATCTTCACTCCACCAATTCTCTCTCATACTCCATTATTATGATATGATAATATCATAGGGCACTAATTATATCATCTCCCATTATCACTTTATTTTACTCACATGATACTTAAACAATCGAAATACAATCCACTTGGTGACCCACAACCCCTTAATCATAGAACAATTTCCACTTTTCCCATGATTTATTTTATGATGAAAATAAAATATACCATTTAATTTTCACGATTTAAAATTCCTTTTTGAAATGAATTTTCATACCTTACGTTCCCTTCAAGGTTATTTAATAAACCTTTTCTTTGCAATTTTTAACTCTTGGGATTTCATGGCTCTTTAACTTATATTAGCATTCATCCTGCACTAGTTCATATTCGAGCTATGTCATTCTTATCACTGTGAATATTTGTGTGCCCTTCATTGATGCATTTAAAACATCAAATATACTTCTCAGATGCAGTTGGATGATTTTTTAACTGTGTTGTGCACTTTATGAGCGAAGATCGACATTCGTCCTACCCTTCACATTCAGGAACGCACTTCAAGTTGAATTCTTCACAAGATATGGCATGCCTCTAGAGGCTACCGATGTTAGCAATCCTTGTTTCAGTACTAGAATTACACAACAACTCCAAAAATAAGCTATCGCATGCACATTCCATTTACCATTTGGGACTGGCTCATACAATCATAGATTTATAATCACACACAAAGAGAATACATACTTGATGGATCTTCTCTCATACCCGATATTGGCTTGCAATTTTTTTTTGAACTAACGATATTTTTCATGAAAAAAATAAGTACTACAACACCACGATGGCACTCGTCTCTCCCATCTCATGTAGCATCCATGCCTTGTCTGAAAAATAATATTGGTACATTCCAAAGGTGTAAATGTTGTCTTTGAAAATCCACCTATAAACCTTCCTGCAATTATATCCTTAATATATACGGGCATTGTATTGCATATTGCTAAAATTCCTTGAGTCGAGTGCTTCTGAATAGCAGTGATGTTGACATCGCCACACATGATGACATCAACTAGTGCTCACGATGGATTGAACAACACAACAACCAAACCTCAATACATACATAGAAAAAATGTCACCACTCCGTTGCACCCCGAACAGATCAGCAACAGATCACCACTCCTCTTCTCCGCGTGCAAGAATTCTCAACCACTACACTTTCGCTGAGCACTCTAATGAAATTCTATAGATCCATTTACTTTGAAACATAGAATTCTACAGATCGATTTTCCTATCAGGCTCAGGAAAAAAATCTTACAAAGGGAATCAGTAGCAAATCCATGATGTTACGTTCAGGCTACTCCAATCATACATACAGGTGGCAGAGCACAGATCCAAGGTCAGGCTCCTCGCTGGATGATAGCACAGAATTCTCCAGAAACTTACAAATTCTCCGCACAAAGCATTTTCATATCTAACTACTCGATTTCAAGTTTAAAAATAAAATTGAGCGGTCTGGATGTGCCATTGATACATAACTTATATCATTAATAAATTGAGCATATTTTTCTGGTTTAAACACTACAACACTACGAAGAGCTTTACTCGAACACTACACACTCTGCTCAGAAGCTTCAATGTTGATATGTTAGGCAACATGGAATTCTGGTATATTTGTAAATGAATTACTCTTTCACGATTCGAAGGGCACTCCTCTTTAAATGACATCTCAACAATGGAAGCCAGACCCTTCATGAATGTATGCTCATCTTCACGATTGGAGGTATCTGACACCAAAATGATGCAGAGGCTCTGCAACAAATCAGAATGCACATAGAAAATAAATACCACCAGTTCTTTGAATGTTAAATGATACTTGAATAATCGTCAAATTAGCCACCATTTAAAAATTAACATACATCATAGTCAAGAAGTTCAACTCTGCAACTCGATTGTAGCACCTATCGCAAATATTTAGTTTATAAATTGTCTAGCAGAAGTTAAGCCAATAGCCGAACAGAGAGCCGAACACAAAAAAAAATACTTGGATATAATAATAACAAGAAAATTACATATTCAAACCCTTCTTTACCGAATATTACATTTGCAGTCTCTTGTTCTCACCTTTACAACTCATCACACTATCACACCATTCCTACTCTACGTTCTCTTTTTTTCTTTTCTATCCTATTCCATCTCTATATCTATATCCTCCATCCTCATATAGACCTCATATTTATACATAATTTTGGATTAATTTGAATCCATGATTTCCTCCACAAATGACTCAAAAAAATCCTAAAATATCTTATCCCTCCTTTGACTAAACTAATTTCTATTTAAGAAGTTCATAATCCCTAATATATCTATACAACCCAAATCCTCTCATATTATAAATTTTAAGAAAATATTCACAATAAACCTCACACTTACATGTTCCTCTTAATTTATTTAAAATGTACATAATTTATAAAATAATTAAAAAAAACATCACCCCCTAAATCACCCAAATACAAAATGACAATTTAGCAGGATTCTCCTGCATCAAACTCCCCATGTAGAAAAGTTTCCATAGACTCATGTCTATGAGGTCTGTCACTTTTATGTAATAATGTGACAGCCACAAGTCTCAATGAATTTCTACCTCCAAGATTCCAAATTCATTTTTTCCGCCAGTCTTTTAAAGTATCAAATCCATTTTGTAATTTTGCACAGAATTTCGAGAATAGTATTTTCAGAACACTGTTGAATGTAACTCTTAGTTTTCCATACCACACCATATTTATTTATGGAAATACAAACTTGTGTGGGAACATCGATACACATTATTCTATTCTCCAGGCTTTGAAAGTATCTCGAGTTGGCTTTACATCAGCGTTCATAGGTTTATTAGCTGACTCAGTAGTCTTGAATTTAATAAGAGATAAATCGGAAAGCTAACCATCACCAACATCACTCAATATGTCAACTGAAATCCATCGAACATTACGACAATTTCTTTTTCCAATTCCTCAAAGTAATTCCTCTTTATCAATTACATCAATATCATTGATGTTTTTTGTAGTGTCTTCTCCTCTTACAATTTCTCTGGTCTTATCTTCTTCGGTCTCTAGCTCTTTATCTAATGTTTTCATCTCCAATTGCGTTGAACACTCCACTTTATAAAATGTATAATAATCAAGAACTTATCCTTGATCACAACTATAGTCATTAACTGTCCCTATATTAACAATTTCCTCACTCGGTGTAGTACCTACATTCATCAACAAATTATTAGTTTTAAAAATACAAGACATTTTAGCCTCTTTTGATGCTTCAAGCACCAATATCCCATCATAGACTTTCTAGACTTCAGCAGGTCCTCTTCTGAATTTTTGGCTGCTTTCATCTTTATACTGCTGAATTAATACTTTTGTTTTCTTTATGTCTCTAAGGACATAACTTTCTTGCTACTCTTGATCTTTCATCACATATTCAAATACTTTCTGCTCAATTTCTCTAATTTCAGCATCATATTTATTAATGTTTTCTTTTGTACCTACAACCACATTATTAATTAAAGAGTTAAAGCATTCACTTAACTCTATAAACATTAGAGACATTTCATCCTTATCATGCATGATAAGTGCAATACTTTTTTTTGTCAGGTTCTGCATGATTCATTTCTCCTTCAGGTTCGTTGAGCCATCTTTCCAAGAACTCTATTTCCATGTGAAATGTTTCCATCATTTCATCACAACCTTCATTCTCAGTTTCATGCTTCTTCTGGAAATCCTTCGGAGTTATCCTATTTTCTATATCATCGTATTTCAAAATTCTTTCATTAATTTCATTAAAAAAGTTCATTTCTTTACCTCCTTGGAATATCACTATGGAGTTTTCATTATGTTTATACTCCATAAAAACTTCAACTGGATGTCTTACACCAAATAAGAATTCATCTATGAATTCTTTTTGGTCCAATAAATTAGTACCTTCCTCCTTTAAAAGGAATTCTCCATCATACTTCACCTCTACAAATTTATTCATCTTTGTGACGGTTTCACTATATTTTCCATCATATTCTGCACATCCTACAAACACACAAAAACTATGAGATTTAAAAATACAAGGCTTCATAGCCTCATTTTCTTCCCTTGTCAACATATCTTCAAATTAGTTTGAACTATTCCAATAGTCCATCAGATATTTCTCATTAACCTCTTCACCCAGGATTTCATCCTGTTCTAGTCCACAAATGGAAACTTCCATTTTTAACTCACCTTCTCTATGTTTTTCACATCTCGATTTCACAGTCATCATCTTCTCAAGATTTCTCATCTCTTCTGTTAACTGCATATTTACCTACTGATACCTCTTTACTTGTAGTCTCTTCCATTTCACTTTCTTCTTCATGGTCCAACCATGTCTCTGGTCTTTCTTATTTCTCTGCAACAATTCCATCAATAACTCAAGGTGAACTGTTATCTCAGCCTTCTCACTCTCATACTATTCATCAGCCAACTAATTCCATATGCCATTTTCTATTGCATCTTCCTTCTTATTTCTTCTCTTTTGGTCTTTCACAGAACCTTTGAAATGACTATCAACAGTCATATTTTCCTTATTTTTGAACTTCATCTGTTCAGTTGTGGATTTCATTCAATTACCTTTTCAGCAAGCCTTCATACTTGTCATCCAAAAATGCAAGCTCTCTTTCTGCGCTTGACGTCTTAGCATCTTTTGATTCTCTGCCTTAGAATCATCTTTTGGGAAACTCTGTTGCTCCTATTTGCTGCAAACAACAACTGCACTATTTCTTGCATTACAATGACTAAAATCTTTGGGTGCCATCCTCTACCGATCACGCACCCAATTCAAACCTTTGACCTGATTTAAGACTCTTTTGACTCCAAAATCTTAAATTTCACATCACTGGATCTTGATGAAAGATACACCTTTTACATACGAATACCTGAATCTTATTTGACTTCAAAGATTTACCTAATTACAATAGTGGATATTTTGACTCCAATTCAAGTTATACAATATACAAATTAACATACACCCTTAATACATTCTCATGATGTAAAATCTTCACTCCACCAATTCTCTCTCAGACTCCATTCTTATTATATGATGATATCATAGGGCACTAACTATATCATCTCCCATTATCACCTCATTTTACTCACATGATACTTAAACAATCGAAATACAATCCACTTGGTGACCTACAACACCTTAATCATAGAATAATTTTGAGTTTTCCCAAAATTTATTTTATGATGAAAATAAAATAAACCAGTTAATTTCCACCATTTAAAATGCCTTCTTGAAATTAATTTTCATACCTTACATTCCCTTCAAGGTTATTTAATAAACCTTTTCTTTTCAATTTTCAACTCTCGGGATTTCATGCCTCTTTAGCTTATATGATAGGTCCCTATATTACTAGTATAGTCCCTTATTGTTGTTAGTGTAACCCCCTTATTGTTATTATCGTACCTCTGTAACCCCCATATTTTTATTATTGTGCCCTTAAATTATTATTTTTAGGTCGGCTAGGATTACATTGTGGCCCACTAGGATTACATTATGGCCCCATGGACTCCTATATATAGAAATTAGGTTTTGTAATTTGTATCATCCAAGAATTGTTCATTCATGTAATGTGTTGGAGGTTTCCCCCTTGAAGTGCCTTATTTATAAGGTGTTGATATCTCTTTTCTTCTATTTTTGGAGCTGGTTTCACAACATCTGGTATCAGAGCTTTGGATTCTAGGGTTTCGGTGCTCCAAATAGGTCATCGTGGAATTTTCGCTATTAATTTTTTTCAATGAAGTTTCAAAAGCGGAAATTTTTAGGGTGCGAAGCTGAAATCCCGAGGAACATCGTCAAAAAATTTCAAATCTTGGTTCGAAATATCTTTGGAGACATGATCTGTGGAAGGTAGTGCTTTTTCAAGCTCCTGAATTTCATCTCAAAGAGGTTATCGTGGGAAAATATTCATAACGCTCTCTCTGAGCATGGGATTGGAGTTCCATAAAAAGTGGTCGCAAGTACATGGACTCTAGTTTATTTGCTATCAATTTAGAGCTAAAAGATGAAACAGTGACACGTGACAAGTCATACAAGTTCGCTCTACCGAACCAGTCCAAAATTAGATCATTGTGGGAGATTGGACATAAATTTGCCTTGGAGAATCCAAATCAAGTCATATTCGTGGCAGAGGAGGAAAATTGACGACTGCCTCGACTTTCATAGGGAGATATTCAAACTGCAATCACAAATATAATCTAATTTCAATATCTAACTCCTCAAAATCCAAGAAAAAATTGTGTATTTTTTTCACAATTGAAGTCTTGTTTGAAGAATCAATTCAAATTGATTCCAAGGGCATATTGTAGATTAGATATCAGTATTGGATTCTAAAATGGCCCCTAAAAATAATTCAACACCCATTAAGCCTTTAGAAGGCTCTACTATGATTCATGAAGACGAAGAATGGCAACATGACATATCAAAATTACAAGAGCAAGTGCAACAAATTTCGCTCTCGCAAAGAGCAACAAAAAATGACATGGAAATTTTGAAGAAAGGTGTGGAAACTAAGATGGATGGTTTAAAGAAAGGCGTGGAATCTAAGACAGATGGCATGGAATCTAAGATAGATGGCATGGAAGCTAAGATGGATGACATGAAAGACAACATGGAAAACATGAAGAATGATCTAAAAGAAAACATGGAAGGTTTGACAAAGTTGATACAAGAAATGTTTCCTAATGGTGAAAAGATAGTAGAGGGAACTCATGATGAGAACAAAATAAATGTTGACCGTGACTTCATAAACTCTAATGTTGGCGGGAAGAACCACCATATTCCAAAAATCGATATGAGGAAGTTTGATGGAAAGGATCTTGCAAGATGGATACTACAGATGGAGCAATATTTTGATCTCCATAATGTGCAAAACACACAAAAGGTAAAAAATGATCATGATAGTATTAAACACTTTTTGGAAGAAAGACTATCTTCAGAAAAGCATCAAAAATGGGTCACAAAGATGTTGGGCTATGACTTTGAAATTATATACAAAAAAGGGAAGCTTAATGTTGTTGCAAATGAACTCTCAAGAAAGAATGAAGAGGTGGAAGCATTTCTTTGTGCCATTTCTATTATCCAACCAGATTAGATAACCAGAGAAAGAGATGAATGGAAGAATGAAAAAGAAGTATGGAAACTCATTCAAAAGTTGTAGCAAGATCCTAGTACATATGATACATTTAGTTGGAAAAGTTATTCTTTATGGTACAAAGATTGCTTATATCTTTGTAAGAATTCCCAACTAAAACAAAAGATTCTTTTGGAATTGCACACTTCTCCTTTAGGAGGACACTCAGGATTTTTCAAAACTTACCATAGGGTGAAGAAAGAATTTTTTTGGGATGGCCTTAAATTTGATATTCAAAATTTTGTGGCAGAATGTTTGGTTTTCCAGCAGAATAAAGTTGAGACAATTAAGACCCTGAGACTTCTACAACCTTTATCCATTCCAAGTCAACATTGGGAGGAGATTTCAATGGATTTTATCATAGATTTACCTAAGTCCAAAGGAAAGAGTGTCATCATGGTGGTAGTTGATAGACTTACTAAGTATGCACACTTTTGTGGATTATCTCATCTATTTAAAGCAAGTACAGTTGCTACTACATTTATGGACACAATTCAAAAGCTACATGGAAACCCAAGGGTTATGGTGAGTGACAGAGATCCCATTTTTACTGGAAATTTTTGGATGGAGTTATTTTCTTGTTTGGGTAATCAATTATCTCATAGCTCATATTATCATCCTCAATCTGATGGTCAAACTGAGATTGTAAATAAATGTTTGGAAGGATATATTCATTGTTTTGTATCTGATAAACAAACACAATGGATCAAGTGGTTACCTCTCGCTGAATGGTGGTATAACACTTCCTTCCATACTACAGCAAAAATGACCCCATTTATGGCACTTTATGGATATCATCAACCATCCATCACATCATATTTAAGAGAAAATTCGAAGGTTCAAGGAGTGGAAGATCGCATCGAGCATCAACAAGAAGTTCTCCAACTCTTAAAGGATAACCTGAATTTGGCACAAAATCGAATGAAACAACAGGCAGATAAACATCGCAGCGATAGAAGTTTTGATGTAGGAGACTGAGTATTTTTACGGCTACAACCATACAAAAAATGTCCCTCAAGCAAGCTAAGAAGGATAAAAAATTATCACCAAAGTACTATGGTCGTTACAAGGTGTTGAAAAATATTGGTACTATGGCATACGAATTGGAGGTTCCTGCTTCTTCACGAGTGCATCCAGTTTTCCATGTTTCATGCTTAAAGAAGGTTATAGGTGAAAATCTTCCAGTTCAAACAATATTTCCAGAACTTGACGAGGAAGGAAAAATCATATTTGAACCTGAAGCGGTCATGGAACAAGAACTCGACAGCTACGGAATCAATCAATTTTAGAGTATCTCATCAAGTGGAAGAACTCACCCACTGAAGATTCTACATGGGAGGATGAGAATTTTATACAGAAGCACCCAGAGCTACTCAAGCATTGAGGACAACACTTTTTTGAAGGAGAGGGGCATGATAGGTCCCTAAATTACTAGTATAGCTCCTTATTATTGTTAGTGTAACCCCCTTATTATTATTATTGTACCCATGTAACCCCCATATTTTTATTATTGTGCCCTTAAATTCATATTGTTAGGTTGGCTAGGATTACATTGTGGCCCACTAGGATTACTTTATGGCCCCATGGACTCCTATATATAGAAAGGAGGTTTGGTAATTTGTATCATCCAAGAATTGTTCATTCATGTAATTTATTGGAGGTTGCCCCCTCGAAGTGGCTTATTTCTAAGGTGTTGATATCTCTTTTCTTCTATTTTTGGAGTTGGTTTCACAACATTATATTAGCAGTCATCCTACATGAATTCCTGTTCGAGCTATGTCCTTATCACTATGAATATTTGTGTTCCCTTCATCGATGCATTTGAAACACCAAATATACTTCTCGGATGCAGCTGAATGATTATTGAACTACGTTGTGCACTTGAAGAGTGAAGATCAACATTTGAGCTACCCTTCACACTTAGGAACGTACTTCAAGTGGAATTATTCACAACGTATGGTAGGCCTCTAGAAGCTACCAATGTTAGGAATCCTTGTTCCAGTACCAGAATTACTCAATAACTCCCAAAATAAGCAATCACATAACAATTCGATTTAAGATTTGGCACTGGTATTGACATTCATCCAAAAATAGAGATTCTCATACAATCATAGATTTGTAATCACACACAAAGAAAATACATAATTGATGGATCTTCTATCATAGTCGATATTGGCTTACAAAATTTTTCTGAACTAACAAGATATTGCATTCAACAAATAACTGGTACAACTCCACGATGGCACTCAGCTCTCCCATCTCATGTAGCATCCATGCCTTGTCTGAAAAATAATATTGGTACATTCCAAAGGTGTGGCTGTAGTCTTTGAAAATCCACCTACAAACCTTCTTGCAATTATATCCTTAAAATACATGGGCATCGTATCACATATTGTGAAACTTCCTTGAGTCGAGTGCTTCTGAATAGCAGTGATGCTAACATTTCCACACACGGTGCCGATGACTAGTGCTCATGATGGATTGAACAACACAACCTCCATGCCTCAATACATGCGTAGCAAAAATGCCACCACTCTTCTCTTCCCCCAGTAGGTCAGCAACAGATCACTACTCCACTTCTCTTCGCGCAAGAATTCTCAATCACAACTCTTCCACTATTCACTCTGATGGAATTCTATAGATCCACTTACTCTCACAAAAAAAATTCTACAGATCAATTTGCCTAGCATGCTTAGGCAATATATATTGTAAAGGGTAGTAGCAACAGATCCATGTTGCGCCGATGATGCCACTCCAATCAGGCATATAGGTTGTAGAGCACAGATCCAAGATCACACTCCTCACCGAATGATAGCACAAACTTCTCCAGAATCTTACACATTCTCTACACAAAGAATTGTCATATATGACTACTAGATTTCAAGTTTAAAAACAAAATTGAGTGGTCTGGATATGCCATTAATACAAAACTTCTAGCGTTAATAAATCGAGCATCTTTTTCTGGTTTAAACACTACAACAGTACGAAGAGTTGTACTCGAACATTATTCCCTCTTCTCAGAATATTTAACGCTGATACGTCTGGCGATGTGGAACATTGGTATATTTGTAAATGAAGTTCTCTTTCAAGATTAGAATGGCGCTCCTCTTTAAATGAAACCTCAACAATGTAAGACAAAACCTTCACGATTGCAGGCTCACCTTCACGATTGCAGGGCCCTGCTACCAAAATGATGTAGAAGCTCTGCAACAAATCAGAATGCTTGTAGAAAGTAGAGACCACCAGTTCTTTGAATCTTAATGATACTTGAATAACCATCAATTAACCACCATTTAAAAATTAACATACATCACATTCAAGAAGTTCAACCCTGCAACTCGATGATAGTATCTACCAAAAATATTTAGTGTATAAATTGTGTAGCAGAAGTTAAGCCAATAACTGAACAGAGAGTCGAACAAAAAAAAAAATACTTGCATATAATAATAACAATAAAATTACATATTCAACCCCTTCTTTGTAGATTATTACATTTTTGGCCTCTTACTCTTGCCTTTACAACTTGTCACACTGTCACACCATTCCTACTCTATGCTCTCTTTTTTTCTTTTTTGTCCTATTCCATATACATATATATATATATATATATATATATATATATATATATATATATATATATATATTTATATTCTCCATCCTCATACAAAGCTCATATTTATATGTAATTGTGTATTAATTTGAATCCATGATTTCCTCTGCAAATGACTCAACCAAATCCTAAAATAGCTTGTCCCTCCTTTGACTCAAATAATTTATATTTAAGAAGTTCATAATCCCTAAGATATCTATACAACCCAACTCCTCTCATATTCTCAATTATAAGAGAATATTTACAATAAACCTCAAACTCATATTTTCCTCTTAATTTATTTAAAATGTACACAATTTATAAAATAACTAAAAAAAAAATCACCCCCTAAATCACCCAAATACAAAATGACAATCTAGGAGGATGCTCCTGCATCACATACTAGTTATAATTTTATGCATATAGATTGTTCATCTTGCATGTAAAACATATATTTATTTCCAAAGGACACTAAATAAATATTTCATGGAAAAATAAACACACTTATTTTCAAAGATATCAAACACATACCATTTATTATTTCATGCATGAAAAGTGATATTTCCCTCTTATCCAAAAAATATAGCCAAATAACTATGTATAATATTCTCCGAAAAGAAAGCTAATACCATAGCTAATCCATTTAGGTGTGCAAATACATATTATATTTCTCAAAAGAAGGTTAACACAATCAATATTATGTGATTGCATCTTCCTTTTATCTAGAAGTATAATACCCTCAAACTACACTTTTTCCTTGCATGCAAGTGTATACGTTCCTCTAAATAAACTTACGTAATAAAGCATGTGATTACTATTTTTCTATTCCAAAAATCTAATCCACATACAAGAATATATTTTTCTCTTCTATTCTTTTTGAAGAGTTCTAACACAATAAATTCTTTCTTACATACAAATATATATATTTATTTTCTGAGGAATTTAACACCCTAAATATTATTTTTCAAAAACATTTCTAACTCACTAGCTATTATACATGAAACAAAAAATATTTTCTTATCATTTTATACATCACAAATATTTGTAATATTTCCTCAATAAATAACATGAATAACAAATCCTTTTCAAATAACACAACCACTTGTGTCTTATGAAAAGGTTTTATGTGAACTACTTCTAAAAAAAGTTATTTATATCCTTTTGCATGCCTTAAGCTCCTCATGCATGTTCAATTCTAGTAGATCAAATATATTAGATAATTATTCATGTGCACCTAGGCACATACTCTTTTTAAGTGTCCAATATTTCTCTTTAATTTTTTTAATTCATATGCATCACGAGAACTTATTTGGTAATATCTTAAATGAAATAACATATTTCCTTTTAAATAATTATCAACATAATTATTATGTCTATATGTACATAAACAATTATTTTTATCCAATAAGAAAATCAAATAGAAGCACTATGTTTTACTCTGTTTTTCTTTTTTTAGTCAACCACTTTATATGTTGATTAGCAACATATGGAAATGAATTTCAGAAAACCAAAAAAGGTTTTTTCTTAGAACGGGCTTATTAAAAATAAAATCTCTCATTTTTTTTCACATATGTCATGATTTTTAATATTTGAATGAATCTTGGCAACCCATGTTTCCATATTTAAATGTTAAATAATTTCTTGTTTTTATCATCAAATTTGGACATGGTTTCCAACTAAATGGAAACAATTTTTCGAAAACACAAATAGGTTTTTCCTTGAAACAGATGAATTAAAAATAAACTGTCTAAGATTTTACACAGGTCTTATAGTTCGGAATATTCAAATGAATATTTCTAGCTCCTTTCTTTAGATTTAAATATTAAATAACTCCTTGTTTTTGTCATTAATTTTGGACACAGTTTTCGAGACATGGGAAACCAATTTTCGAGACATGGTAAACGAGTTTTTAAAATCTTAAAGAGCCTTTTGGTCATAAAATATCACCTATCCATAGTTTTTATTACCAACTTGGAAATATAATTTATTTCGATAGAAACATATAGATTATTGTAAATAAAATAATTAATAAATAATTCCTCCAATATTATTATAATTAAGAATTACAAGAATATTCTTCATGTAATATCAATATAAGAATTAATAATATTTAATTATTTAACAACCCTCATTTTACTAAAGTTTTTACTATGGCTTACACTAGGGATATTACATGGGTATACAAATAATTATACTTCCAAGTTGGTACCTTTTATGAGTTTTAGAAATAATGAGCAATATTTTTGGAAAAACTATGGATCAGTGATATTTTGATCATAAGGCAAAAATAAATCTACGTAGAAAATAATAACATGAAATATTTATGGAGTGCTTTTGTGATTTAGGAAAAATCATATTTATGGGTTCTTTTTGGAATGATTTTATGATTTAGAAAAGGTATTCAATTTTATTAATTCCATTTATTGTAAGCCTATGAGAAAAATAGAGGAAGGAATGAAAAAATACATCGAGAATGGATCCATGGAAGAGGAAGAAGGGATTCCAAGCATGCATCAAAAGATAAGTAACTATGTTCTTCGAAAATTCTTTTGTTCGCATATGCAGCATGATGATATAATAATTGAATTTATTTGCAAGGAAAATTTCATACAATAAAGAATCAATATTATTTTCTGAGAAAAGCTCTATATAATTTTTTTGAAAGAGGAATAAGTCTTTCATTCATTCAATTCTTAGAATATCTCATTTGTTTTTAATTCATAAAATATTTTCATCACTAAATAATTATGTGAATTGCATGAGTTATTGGAAAATATGGTCCAAATATCCCTTTGTATATCCCAAACAGGGTTAGATATGTAAAAAGTGAAAGAGTTTTTTGAAAAATAGGATTTTATGACCAAGAGACTTGTTCATATTTTAGAAAATCATTTCCCATGTTTGGAAAGCTCTGCCCAAAATTGATGACAAAAAAAGGGAATTATTTAATATTTAAATCTGAACAAAAGAGTTGCAAATATTCGTTTCAATCTTCCAAACTGTAACACCACTGCAAAAATTGAAAGAGTTTGTTTTTAATGCACCTATTACATAAAATAACCTATTTTTGTTTTCCAAAAATTGTTTCCATTTAGTTGGAAACCGTGTCAAAAGTTGATGACAAAAATAAGAAATTATTTAATATTTAAATGTGAAAAATGGGCAGAAAAGATTCATTCAAATCATCAAAACCGTGACATCTGTGAAAAAAAAGAGAGAGGTTATTTCTAATAAGCCATTTCCAAAAAAAAATCCCTTTTGTTTTTCCAAAATTCATTTCCATACGGTGCTAATCAATGCCCAAAGTGGATGATTAAAACAGAAAAAATAGAGTCAAACAAAGTGCTTCTAGTTGATTTTTCGATTGGATAAAAATAATTGTTTATGTACATATACACATAATAGTTATGTTCATCATTCTTTAAAGTTAATTATGTTATTTCATTTAATATATTACCAAATCTGTTCTCATGATGCATATGGATTAAAACTTTAAAGAGAAATATTAGAATCTTAAAAAGGGTATGTGCTTAGTCGCACATGAATAATTACCTAGTATATTTGATCAACTACAATTTATTACATGATTTTACATCCATGGGGAGCTTGAGGCATGCAAAAATATATAAATAACTTTTTTGAGAAGTAGTTCACATAAACACTTTACATAAAAGGCAATTGGTTACGTAATTTGAGAAAGATTTTTTATTCATGTTATTTCTTTAGGAAACATTACAGATATCTCTTATGTGTGAAATTATAAGAAAATATTTTGTATTTCATGTATAAAAGCTAGTGAGTTAGCTATATTTTTTAAAAATAATAATTAAGGTGTAAAATTCTTTGGAAAATAAATATATATTTGTATGCAAGGAAGCATTTACTGTGTTATAACTCTTCAAAATAATAGAAGAAAAAAAGATATCCTTGTATGCAATATTGGATTATATTCTTGGAGAGGAAAACTAGTAATCACATGCTTTATTATATAAGATTATTTAGAGGAAGTATACACTTGCATGCATGGAGAACATATTGTTTAGGGGTATTAGATTTCTAGAGAAACGGAAGATGCAATCACATAATATTGATTTTTTTAGCCTAATTTTTTGAAAAATAATATGTATTTTCACACCTAAAGGGATTAGCTATGGTATTTGATTTCTTTTTCGAGAATATGCATAGTTATTGGGATAGATATTTTGGATAAAAGGGAAATGTCCCTTTTCATGCATGAAAGAATAAATGGTATGTGTTGGATCTATTGGAAAAGAAGTGTGTTTATTTTTCCATGACATATTTATTTAGTTTACTTTGGAAAGACATATGTGTTTTACATGCAAGAAGAACAAGCTATATGAAAAAAATTATAACTAGTATGTTAAATTTGTTTGAAATAGAACTAGAATTATTATACATAATAGCCATTGTGAATAGCTCTCCTGTGGAAAAGATGATTTTGGAAAAGAACATGAACTCACATGAATAAGTATAGAATCTATTGTGTTAATCCCTTTGGAAAATAAAACATAAGAGTAGGAAAAAATGAAATTTCTTGTTGGGATAGTTATCTTGAAAGCTTGTTATGCATTTGCATGTAGAATATCATTACATAGTATGTTAGCTTTCCTTTGGAAATAATATGAAAGTGCAAGAAATATTTTGTTAGCGTTTGTTGTAAATATGGTGCTTGATAGTGATTTATTTGTTACTAATGCATGTGAAATGATGTTAAAGAAGTCATTTCATGTCATTTTTTTTATGTTTTATACATGAATACAAATATTTATTGAAGTGTCACAAATAAATATTTATTTTTGTTTTATTAATATTTTATCTAATCATAATATCAAGTGTGCTGACGACAACAATGGCAAGAAAGAAGAGTGACTTGAGAAAATGACTTTCCAAGTTTAAGAATGTGGAAGATAAAGAGTTGTTAGTCCATGCAAGTTTAGGAGTTCCAAATATAGGATGACCCACTAAAATAAATAGTTTAACCACAAATATAGAGATTGACAATCCATGAGTAAATGGTATCGTGATGATTGTAATAGCTTATAGCTAGTTATGTTACATTTAGGATTATTTTTCAATGTAATTTTCATGATAATTGTCAAGGGATGGACTTGCTTATAACCATTCAGTGAGGGGTGAAAACTATCATGAGTGTTTAATAATAAAATTAAACGTTTCATGGTTTTCACCCTACGAGGTTTCCAAGGTATATTGATGTCTAATGATGTGATTGTTCATTTTTTCATTTTCATGATGTTAATTTATTTCATGACGTGATGTTTATATTATCAATTATGTGATTTACTAATTGAGCTAAAATGATCATGGGATCGATGCATAGTTATAGAAGGAAATTTAAGTTAATATTCTACAACAAGGAGGGTTAATGGTGGTTTAACTCACTATGTTTTTTACTAAATATTTCTCTAGGTCATGATGATCGTTATTCTACTATTTAATGAGGGATTATAGAAACTAATTTAGAAAGTTACGCATTGGTAAATTTTGAAAACATTTCCTAACTCCACGCATTTTCCTGTGAGGTTACTGGGGTATGTTACATCCTATCACTTACTTCTCAGTGGAAATAAGGAATGGTTCTCAGAAACAATGTTCCATGAACCTAGGTTGCTAAACGTATTGTCGAACTTTTTTTTCTATTTCGACAGTAATGTCAGGAATTTTTTATATTAATTTATATAATATTAAGTGTTTCATTCCTCAATAAGTAAAAATCAATTTGTGAATAATTCATTTTAAACATAAATGTGGCTAGCTTGATAATCGGTACCTAATTGTTTTTTTTTCTCGCAAAAAGGATATTTTCCCAAATGATACTTCTCTTCCTTCTGATGAAGGACATAATAAATAGAAGGATGAAGGAAAATACTTCCCAAGAGTGATAATACTTCAACACAAAAAAACTATCTTATAGATCCATTTATGCACTACCATAACATAAAAGCATTACCTTCAGACCATTAGGTATGAGGGTTGAACGTAGGGCTCTGATACCATCTTTCATAGCTCCCATTCATAACCAATTTTATTTTTCTAATATCAAAAATATATGGTATAAGATGGTAATTATTTCATTTCTTGCATTTATTATACTTGAAACTGTATGATCTACTTACTCAACAGTATTTCAATTTTGATAAGGATTTTATTTCCTTGTTATTGAAGAAGGGGAAAAATGGGTCATTTGTCCCCACCCTAGTTTACTTTCTCTCTTATTCATTCTATTTTCTTTCCCATTTATAGAAGATTATCAACATATATTTATTCGCAAGACTATTTATTTATGCTCATTACACCATTATGCTTACCTATGTTTGGGTTACTCTTAAATAGTTCTTCCAATCACGATGTGAATGGTCAAAATACTTAAAATGATTATCTTGGTTTAATAATTTTCCTAGAAATCATATGGCACATATACATATCAATTATCTGTTGCATATATTTCCTATCTTATAAAGATGGCACACTTCTCCATAATTATATGTATATCACTTTAGCCTTGGGAAAATATGGGATATACATTTTATTTATTACACATAGGACTAAAGTACAAACGGTTTTCTCTAGCTATGTATTCAACCCTTGGAAAGAATGGATTTAAAATTTTTTATATACCTTGTCATTTAATACATGTATCATCCCCCTACACCATGTTTTTACTCAACGAATGACAAATATGTACCTGGATTTTGGGAAATGAATTTACCGTGTAAACCTTAACTCGACCCATTTGACACTTATATGAACTGTCAGACCTCCATCCATGTGGAAAGATTAGAATAACTCTCATCCCATCAATGATGGTCATGGATCTTTCAAACCCTAAGATTTCCTTTTCACAGGGTCTTGAACTCTTCAAACATATTGTATCAGAGGTTTATCGTGCTCTGCTTGGATTTCTATCATTGAGTGCTTAGGAGGAGGCAACGAGCTAGGGTTGAACTATGGTGATTCACATTACTCGTTATTCCTACATTCATCCCATGGTTGAGCTATTAACATAATTAATGTTGCAATGTGGTATTTATCTATGGTTCTGCACCCTCACCTCTCATGATTCATATTATTCGTTATTCCTTCATTCATCCCATGATTGTGCTATTAACATAATTAATGTTGCAATGTGGTCTTTATCTATGGTTTTGCATCGATTCTGTAATCTATATGCCAAGTTTAAAAGTCTTCAATGTTTCAGATTTGGGTCTTTACTAGTGATTCGACATTGTGTTGGAATGGTTATCTACATGCACCACATTAAGCCACTAGAAATACAATGCTTGGTCTTCCCAGTGGACTCATTTTCCTACTTTTTCAAGTAACATTTTTCTCTTATTTATTACTGATAGTAGGTTATTTAGTTACGGTTTTGCCTCATACAGTTTGAGTAGGTTAAATGTTTTGTTCAATGACTCAGTGTTCTAGTGGTGTTAATAGGCTCACCCTATTTCCCTTTTGGGAAACTATTATTCATATACATCTCTCGCTCTCCCAATTTTTACAAAGTGTGGCCTCCTCAGAAATTCTGGGTCTGCTACCTAGAAGTACCTAGTCTGAAACCTGCGCAGGTAAATTTCCATTTTGTAAGTATACCAATGTTCCACCTTTCTGTATCCTTAAGTTTGGTAATATGGTTGGTCGGTGATGGGATGGTTTGTTATATTATTCCATATCATCCCACTCCTCTCCTATTTTCTTGCGGCTTGCAAAGCAATAGCTACAAGAGGCACACCTGAAAATGCTTGCCTCTTTTAACAATGCAAGTGCCATGATCATGCATGGGTTTATTGGGTATTTCTTCTTATTTTTTGGTTATTTCCATCTTCTCATTTGTTTCATTACATTTTCTCTAAGTTTAGTTTCCATGGATGATTTTGAGACTAACACTCTCATTACTAAAGATCTCATTTCTTTTTTCTTATCTTGTAGGTGCATCTCACTGGTATGCCATAGTAATTTTTTCCTAAGGAGTTTTTTTCCATATAAAATGGAAAGATACCCTTATTGCTACTTGGTTGGTTCAATTTTTTTCTTTTCTCTGAATTTTCTATATTGTGATGAAATGGGAATGAATCCGCTCCAGTACTAGGTTACTGCAATCAATTCTTGTCTTGTTATTAGGTCAATACTCTATTGATCAGTGATAATCCTTTGTTTTAACCTACTCCTCCTAAGCGACCACTTGACCAAATGTATTTATATTCAATTCTAGTTTGTTTCCTTTTTCACGCATTTAGTCGCGACCCAATAATGATTTTGCTATACCCAATGACTTGCTCATTTTTTCTACCATACTAAGTTCCCTTTGAGAATATTAAGAACCAATAGTTTGACCTCTAATTTAAACAGTGAGGTTTCTTGTATAATTTGTAACATTAAATTATATATAGATGGTTTTAGTCTATCTATTATTATTCATTTTTTATAGCAATTATGAAATTTATATTTTTGTGATCTCTCCTATTTATACTCTCTTTAAATGTTTCAACTCCCCTTTAGATATTGTTGATTGTGGTTTTCTTTTCGTTCCTTTTTCCACAACAATATCCGCTTATTATATTTCTACTTTAACCATGGCATCAATTTAACTTCTATTTTCTAGCCACTTGTCAGCATGTCTAGATACTTATATAATGATATGTACATTTTTTTGCAAGTGCATGAATAGTTCCTTTATTTTTTACTAGTACAATATCAATAATAATGATGATTCCTGTGGTTACAAGAACGCATTATTTTCATGTCTGGTATAGTAGATGCTTACAATCTATGCATGATGGTTTTTCATTTCAAACCATGACATATTTTTGGAAGCTTGTATAAAGTTCTATTGTAATTTTCATAGCTACCCAATAATATTATATTCAATAATTTAATTGGTTGATTTTGTTTGAGCGTACTTGCCTATTTGTCTACAACTTTATTTCATTTCCATTTACAAATATGCATAAATTATTTACTCAATTCCTTATAGTTGTTTCATTTGTTATGTTGTAGTAGTAATAATTTCTTACGCAAAGGAGAATTCTTTCCCTATGGTTTTATAGGGTGAATTCTAATCGATAATTATTGTTTTTGATGTGGTGTCCAGCAAAATCTTTCCACTTTTCTTCTTCTTGAGAAATTTGTTTCCTAGTTGTCTCTTAAACATAATTTAGATACACGTAATAAAATTAAATCTAGTAGTTATTGATTTATATAGTCTTTATTTTTCATATTTCCTCTCTTAAATTAATATTCATGATGTAAGAATAACAACTTATATCCCTCATCTACTACTCACAAATAAACTCACTAAAAAAAATGCAGGCATCATAGAGATATAATTTTGTTTATGTTAATTACATTTTATTTTTAAACGACGTGATGCATGCATGCCAATAAAGCAATAAGGTGCACCTATTAGATCAATATCATTTCAAGCCACTGAATCCTTGTTCAAAAATATCTACCTCTCTACAAAAGATTCAATTCTTCTATAGAACTAACTTACTACTATAGAGAACTTTGGAATATGGCAATTTTATATAATCACTCATAATAATAAAATGAAATAACCATTAATTCCCCTCAGTCATGAGTAAAGGTAGTTAGGAATCTCACACCCTCCACCCAAACTAGGACTGCAGCTCATCATGAAATTCATATTCTAAATTAAGTGCATTAATATTATACATTCCATATCCTAGAGGAATTTTATTTATACCACATATAATTAGGAAAATTCAACATACACATTCAATTGTTTCTTATGAAATAATTAAATCACAGTCAATTTAAATAAAATCACGAGTAGGAGACTTGGAAATCCACACCTTCTCTCAACCCAACCTATAAATGTTTCCTTTAGTTCACTCCCGAGCCAAGAATTTATTTCCCATGTATCAACAACCTCTCTGGAGTCCCTTCCTAGGAATTTTATACTTTTCTTTCATGATAGATGTTTCCCTTAGTGATGTCCCACTTTTTTAATCGTCCACAACCACCTACCTAGGATTTTTCCTTAAAATATCACTTTTATATCTGAAAATGCTTTATTCTTATTCAAGCTTAGCATATTTCCCCAAATAATCAAATTAATGAATTTTTCTCTCCCATCCATTTAACTTATCTAGAATTTCATCTAGAATTTTTATCATGAAGGAATTATACTATTTCATTTTATTTATTAATGAATATTCATTGACATATTTATTCCAATATTTTTCATGGTGTTAACGTTGGAATTAGCCCTTGGATTGTGACAAGTACTTGACAAGGCACATCTTAAGCTCAAGGCTATTTATAATTTAGTTTGGATTGTGTAAAGTGATTGAATCTTACATCTGCTAAAAATATTTCAAATATATAAGTATATTTTATACATATGCGGGTACTAAGGCTAGATGTGGTAGCAAGAGTAAATTGGTAATCTGTGGGCTAGGATAATTTACAAAAGGATAGTGGGTCTATGAAGTATAATTCCACTATTTGGACAAAAAGATAACATCAAATTTAGATTGACAATGAACCAATGAATGAAAGATTCTATAAGTCTGACAAAAATTTCATTGTACACTTTAAAGATACCTGTTTCAAGCAATTCTCAATGACAATTTACCAAAAATTTCTGATCAAGAAATCTTGCCAAATAAGACCGAAAAAATTAGATAATCATGCACCGATAAAACATGAGACTAAAAAAAACATGGAACATAGATAACATCACAATATGAAATTGAAGAATTTAGAGAGTAAACACAAGAGGTAAGTAAACAATACACACAATAAGTTGTCATAAGTCGTCAAGAGTTTTGTTGATATATTATATATTAAAAAATGTGTAACAAAATATGCTCTGTAAGGTACAATCGTCGAACCCTTGTGTCTTTGTATTACATAATATTTATACAAAATTAGGAAATCTATGTAAAAGTTTCCCATAAAACTATAACTATGTTTTAGGAATTTATTACAACTCTCTATGTCAGGTGTTGGATTTACTTATTGAAGAACAAGTCTGATGCTTTTCAAAAATTCAAGAATTTTCATGCATGGATTGAAAATGATGCACAAACTCATATTGGCTCTCTATGTATTGATAATGGAAAATAATACACTTCAAATGAATTTGAAAATTATCTTCGTCAGCATGGGATCAAATATCAAACAACTGTACCATACAATCCCCAACAGAACGGTGTAGCTGAAAGAATGAACATAACTCTTTTAAATATGGTTTGCTCCATGTTATTTTTCAAGAATGTAAAATTGATGTTTTGGGCTGATGCAGTTCTATGTGCTATTTACATAAAGAATAGGTGTCCTTCAAGTTCAATTAGAAACAAAACTCCTTTTTAAATGTGGCATGGCCACATTCCTTCGGTAAGGCATTTCATGGTTTTTGGGTCCACCTATTATGCCTTGATACCCAAGGGTCAAAGGAATAAACTTGGTGCTAGAAGTCCAAAATGTATCTTTTGGGATACTGCAATACCTCCAAAGGATATATTCTCTAAGATGAAGCCAATAAGAAATTTTTAATAGCAAGAGATGTCATATTCCTTGAATCTTCCAAGAGTGACAAAGTTTTTGAGCGGCAACTTGATCGCCTGGATAGATTCACACATGCAAAGTATTTCGAAGAATTTGATAATCAGATTCCATATCTTGAAGGGGGGATTCCTATATTGAATCAAACTGTGGAATCATGTCCTGAAGCACTCTCTCCCCCACATGAAGAAACAACCACGGATGACACATTGAATGATGTGATTGACAGAATTGGGAGATTGAATCTTGAATCAATCCCAACTCAGTCAAATGAGTAGCCTGGGCCATCTCAAAAAATTCCTCCCAAATGGCTGAAAAAGACACTGGAGAATGTTCATACCGATGAGGTTGGAAAAACAGGAACAAGAAGTTCCACTAAACAAAACGAAGGGGATGTAGATAATTCTGATTCTCCTGTTGATATGCATATTTCTTATAACTGTGAATTGATTTTCTCTACAGATCATGAACCAACTTCCTTCAAAGAATAAGCTTCTCATGATCAATGGAAAGAAGCGATGCAAAAGGAGTATGATGCCTTGATAAAGAATGGCACTTGGAAGCTGGTTGATCCACTTTTGGGAACAAAACTAATTGGCTATAAGTGGGTCTACAAGAACAAGTATAAAGCAGATGGCTCACTTGACAAGCACAAGGCCGGTCTTGTGGCAAAACGTTTTGCACAAAAATAAGGAATCGATTATGAAGAAAAATTTGCCCCCACAGAAAAATCGAAAACCATCCAGACTCTCTTTGTCCTAGAAGCTCAGAATGGATGGAAAGTCCATCAGATGGATGTAAAAACCGCCTTTCTGAATGGAGATCTAAAGAAGAAAGTTTTTATGTCTCAGCCAAAAGGATTTGTTGTAAAGGGCCAAGAACACAAAGTTTGCAAGCTTATAAAATCCTTGTATGGCCTCAAGCAAGCACCACAAGCCGGGTATGAGAAATTAACCGAGAATCTTCTGAAACTTGACTTCAAAAATTTTGATCTTGATGATGCAACCTTGTTTGTTAAGAAAGTTGGAAAAGAAGTTATATATATTGTGGTGTATGTAGATGATCTTTTGATAATAGGGAACAATGAGAGCTATATTGCATTCATGAAGAAAGAATTGAAGAAAGGTTTTGAAATGAATGATTTGGGTCATGTTCATTACTATCTGGGTATTGAAGTAATTCAACATCCTAAATATATATTTCATTCTCAAAAGAAGTAAATTACAGATCTTTTGAACAAGTTTGGCATCGATGAATGCAATCCCTTAACCACTCCAATGAAACAAAACTTGAAGCTCACATCCATTGAAGGGAAGGAATTCGAGGATGCAACTAAGTATAAACAGCTTATAGGAAGTCTTATTTACCAGAGCACCACCAGACCTGACATTTCATTTTTAGTTTGAATCCTCTCAAGGTTTATGAAAAAACCTTGTGAAGGACATTGGTCTGCTACAAAAAGAGTGTTAAGGTACTTGAAGGGGAATCAAGACTTTGGACTCAAATATACATAGTTAGGTGACTTCAGCTTGATCGGATACTCTGATTTAGACTTTTATGGGGACAAAGAAATAGGGGTGTCTACTACAGGTTACACCATGAGTCTTGGATCAAGACATGTCTCATAGAGATCACACAAACAGTCAGTTACATCAGATTGCACGACCAAGGCAGAATATGTGGCAGCAGCTGAAGAAACAAAGGAAATTGTGTGTCTCAAAAAAATCCTAGCAGATTTGCAGATGAAACAAACGTATTCAACACCACTCATGATCCACAACACTTCTGCAATAAAGTTGGCCAAGAACCCAAAGTTCCATGATCGAACAAAGCACATCAATACAAAATACCATCTAATTCGACATCATGTTCAGGCCAAAACCATCCATCTACATCATTGTTCCACAAATGAGAAAACTACTGATATCTTCACCAAAGCACTTGGAAGAGAAAAGTTTGAAAAGTTCAGATCGATGCTTGGGCTCACCAACATCCCTTCGGATTAAAGGGGGGAATGTTGACACCTAATGGTAAGGGTTCGGTGAGGATATTTAATATTTTATAATAAATAATATTAGGAAATAAGGAAGGCCAAGAGTCATTGGGAGATGAATCCCAATAGCCTCACCTCCACGTATAAATACATGCACATTCTTCATCTAATACACATTCTAATTTGCGGAGTTACCTCCTGGTTTGACAGAGTTCACCTAAAAAATTAAATGCAAAATTGAAAATAGAAACAAGATAAGGTGTGGCATCATGGAGGTGAATCTGGCTTGATAAATGTATCTGAGTGCTCTCGCAGCTTCATCAAAACTCTCTCCAAAAAAGGTGGAAATCAACAACTAGAAGGAGTATTTGTGAACACCTATCTCCATACCTGCTAAAACATAGGAGTGACTAACCAACTGGACGTTTATCTGACACATGGAAAAAAAATCATAAAATAAATCTCATCCGTAGTGTCATCCTTGTGATAATAGAGCCTGAAAGAAAATTTTCTTCTCCATATACAAAATAAAAAAAAAAAGCTACTTATTGGGTTATTTGTAAAACCCATATTTTCTGTAAAAGGTAGATGATGCAGGGGCATTAGGAAATAGCCAGCAATGTAGGAGTTTTGTCCACATGTTGTGGCTAGGAGGGTTCGAAACCACCAAAATTGTAACAGCTAGGTGTCACTACCTCAGCTGACTGTTTTGTTTTAGAGTAGTTAAGAGTTGTAGAAGTTGAATAGTTAGTTAGTCTGTCTGTCATGGTTCAGTTAGTTGAATTATTGTAAGAGACTTTTGAATTCCAGAACGGTCCTCTCATAGGAACCAAAGAGTCATATGTGTATATGTATAAATGTATTCTCGGAGGTAATTGAAATAGAGGAGAGCGAGAGCGAGAGAAGACAGATTCTGCAATAAAATTGTGTCCATAATTGCTTCCAATTAAATAGTTTCTATGTGCATTCACCGTAGGGTAGTTTGAATCCTCAAGGGTGAAGAGATTGTTTAATTGCGAAGTAACAAAATCTATGTATGGAAAAAAATTGAACTCCTGTGAGATTTCCCGCTATCTCTGTCAATGGTTTACCTTGATTTATTCGAATAATCCTTGCGCAGTTAACCCCACCCGTAGGCGTGGTTTGTATAGAGGATCCTGGATAATATTGTGAACTTTCAGTATAATGAGATAACCTAGGTTTTCTTGTTAGTTGACATAGGAACAAAGGGACTAAGCCTGGAGTTAAGACACACAAGGAGATTAACCGTGAAACACAGATCAGATAACTGTAAAGTAAATACAAATTATTCAGGATTCTTTAGCTAAAGACACTGCAGTTGCGGCGTGAGTGTGTATTTCGAAACGGAGGCGATTCCATACGGGGATAAGACTGTGTATTCTGACATGCTGTTCAAGGCCATGTTTGAGGCACAGTGTTTCGCGCATTATCCATCGTACCAGGACGACGAGCGGAATGAATGAGATCCGTTGATTTGGGATAGGGGCATCGGACAGCGGGCGCTTCACAAAGGTGCGCAAGGTTTAATAAAGGAGCACACGGTTTATTGTAAGCGATTTACATAAGGCACGTGGAAATGGGTCCCAGGACCGGTACTGTTATAAAGTTCATTTATAAAGTGTTGACTATTGATATAAAATTCCAGAGATAAATTTAATCAATAGTATGGGTTTATGAATTAATGTTCCGAAGGGTGGAGAGTTATATAACGTCAGAAGGTGTAATATTGTGATAATATATATGGCGGGAATATAATACAACATCCAAGTCACGACTATATCTATTTGTAAATTCCGTTTGTGAATTGATAAATAAAACAAGAAAATGCAAGTGGACCACGTGGAGCAAAAGAACGAGTGTAAATAGGAGGAGAGTCGACTTTCAGCTGTGTGACTGCGTTATTTGTGGTATCAGAGCGGGTAGTTTAAGTTGTTTGCTGACATGGCAATCCGACTTGGTAGAGGTGCTGGCAGAAGGAGACCCGTAGCCAACGCAAAAGTGTTGGAGGTTTTGCAGAGGGTCGAGGCCAGAATGGATGCTGTGGAGCGAAGACAGACCAGAGATCCTGAAGACATCAGCGAACCTGAAACAGAAGCAGTTGAAGAAAATGTCGAAATTCCTCCTGACATGAGCCTCCTTAGTACTATTCTGGGGTCTGCAGTTAATCCTAGAATTGAAGTGTCAAGCTATGCAGGGGGACTGAATCCAGAAGAGTTGGTGGACTGGATAAATGAATGAAGCAAGTGCTTCGATTATGAAGAAATAAGTGAAGATAAAAAGTTCAAGTTTGTAGTGACAAAGCTAAAGGGACATGTTGCACTTTGGTGGGATGGAGTGCAGGTAGAAAGGAGGAGAGTTGGCAAGAAACCTATCAAGATCTGGACCAGAATGATGGCTAAGTTGAAGGGTAAATTCTTGCCTGGTGATTACCACCTGACATTGTATAGACAAATGCAGAACCTGAGACAGAGGTTGCTGACAGTAAAAGAATACACAAAGGAGTTCTACAGAGTGAGCATAAGAGCTGGGCAGTTCCAAGACACACCAGAGAAGACTGCCAGATATGTGAATGGTCTCAAGCTGGAGATCCAAGATGAAATTGGTCTCTTGTATCCTAAGACAGTGGAAGAGGCATACCAGATGGCCTTGAAAGCAGAGGAGAAACTCCTGAGAAAACAGTCTGCCAAGAAGAGGGGTACTTTCCGTGGGAAGGGAATTCAGGGTGGTAGAGGAAAGCCTACACCCAGGGATGGAGCTAACAATAGCTCACCTTAGAATGCATCTACAGAGGAGGATGCAAGTGGTAGAAGGTGTCCTTACAGAGGAAAAGGAAGAGGAGGCAGAGACGGAGGTAGAGGTAGAGAATTGAGGTGTTATCGATGCTAGCAGGTGGGACACAAACACTATGAGTGTCCAGAGAATGTGGGTACTGGTCCAAGAAATGCTGTTGTTGCCCAGGTTGAAGAAGAAGTAGAAATTGAAGAAAAAGTTCTTCCAGAGAGGGGATAGTCCTTGGTGGTTAATAAGGTCATGTTGAAACAAACCAAAGAAGTCACTGAACCTGCACAAAGGAAGACTTTGTTTAGGAGCATATGCAAAGTCCAAGGGAAATTCTGCCTGCTAATCATTGATAGTGGCAGCATAGACAATTTGGTTTCCACTTAGGTGATAGAAAAACTGAAGCTGAAGACTAGGGATCACCCCACTCTCTACAGGGTGTCCTGGCTGCATAAAGGGCACCAGCTGGTTGTGAAAGAAAAATGTGAAATAGATATGCAAATGGGCAATTACAAGGACAAGGTTTTGTGTGATGTAATGCCCATGGATGTGTGTCATATACTGCTGGGTAGACCTTGGCAGTTTGACAGAGCAGCAGTGCATGATGGCAAGAAGAACACTTACAAGTTCTTCAAAGATGAGGTACATCATATATTGATTCCCATGGAAGAAGGAGAGCCATGTAGCATAGTGATTGATCCAAAGACCTTGTTGCTGAGCGGGAAGGAACATCTACAGCAGATAGAAGAAGAAGAGGTAAGCTTTGCTTTAGTTTGCAAACCAAAAGTAGTCCTTACTTCTACAAATATTTCTGATTTGCCAATAGAAATCCAAGAGATGTTAGATGATTACTGTGACATTGTTGTGGATGATTTACCTAATGAGTTGCCACCTGTGAGGAAGATCAGCCATCAGATATATTTTATCCCTGGTTCAAATCTGCCAAATAAGGCAGCCTACTGAATGAATCCCAAGGAAAATGAAGAAATCAGGAGACAAGTACAGGAACTAGTGGACAAAGGACTGATCAGAGAAAGTTTGAGTCCATGTGCAGTACCAGCAGTATTGAGCCCAAAGAAAGATGGAGGCTGGAGGATGTGTACTGATTCTAGAGCAATTACTAAGATCAAAATCAGGTACAGATTCCCTTTACCCAGAATTGAGGATTTGATGGACTGTTTGAGTGGTGCTAAATATTTTTCAAAGATAGATTTGAAAAGTGGATACCATCAGATTAGAATAAGAGAGGGTGATGAGTGGAAAACTACCTTTAAAACAAATGAAGGACTGTATGAATGGATGGTAATGCCTTTTGGGTTATCAGATGCACCTAGCACTTTTATGAGACTTATGAATGAAGTTTTGAGAGAGTTCATTGGTAAATTTGCGATAGTGTATCTGGATGATATTTTAGTTTTCAACAGAACTAAAGAAGAACATTTAAGGCATCTTAATCATGTCTTGAAGAAGCTGCACCAAGAGAAGCTGCTGATAAATTTGAAGAAATGCTCATTCATGAAAGAAGAGTTGGTGTATTTGGGTTTTGTTGTTTCTACAGAAGGATTGAAAATGGACCCAGAAAAGGTTAAGGCAATTGTGGAGTGGCCTTCACCCAAGAATGTTTTTGAGGTAAGAAGTTTCCATGGGCTTGCTAGTTTTTAAAGAAAGTTTATAAGAAACTTTAGCAAGATTAATGCACCCATAATTGAGACCATAAAGAAGAGAAAATATCCATTTAAATGGATTGCTGAAGCAAAAAGAAGTTTTAAACTATTGAAGGAAAAGATAATAGAGAAGCCTGTTTTGATTCTGCCTGATTTTACTAAACCATTTCAAGTGAAATGTGATGCCAGTGGGGAAGCCATTGGAGTTGTGTTGAGTCAGGATGATAGGCCTATGGCATATTTAAGTGAAAAGTTGAATGACACCAGGATAAAGTATTCCTCTTATGAGAAGGAATTCTATGCAATTGTTCAAGCATTGAAGAAGTGGAGGCACTATTTGATGTCCAGAGAATTTGTATTGTATTCTGATAATCATGCTTTGCAGTATATTGTACAACAACCCAAGTTGAAACATAAGCATGCTAAATGGGTTGAGTATCACCAAAGTTTTATTTTATTTTTTAAACATATAAGTGGCCAAGCCAATAAAGTAGTTGATGCTTTGAGTAGGAGGCATTTGCTTGTTCAAGAGACTAATTTTGAAGTTGCAGGATTCGATTTTCTCAAAGAATTGTATAAAACAGATCCTGATTTTAAAAAATCATTTGAAGCATGTAGTAACCCTGTCCTAACAGATAGAAGTCAGTGGCTGGATTTTTTTCTGCAGGAAGACTTGTTATTCAGAAAGAACCAATTGTGTATACCAAAATGTTCCATGAGAGAAAATTTGATTAAGGAGAAACATAGTGGTGGACTTGCTGGACACTTTGGTACTGACAAGACTTATGAGCAGTTGAGTCACTTTTATTTCTGGCCCAAGATGAGAGAAGAAGTGGACAAGTTTGTGAATAATTGCAAGATTTGCCAATATGCCAAAGGAAGGAGCCAGAATGCAGGATTTTACACTCCCTTGTCTATTCTAGACAGGCCTTGGGACATGGTGAGTATGGATTTTGTTCTAGGATTTCCCAAGACTCAGAGAGGGAATGATACAGTCTTTGTTGTGGTGGATAGATTCTCCAAAATGGCACATTTTATTCCATGTTATAAAACCAGTGATGCCACCCATGTCGCTAACTTGTTTTTCAAAGAAGTTGTTAGATTGCATGGGTTGCCCAGGAGTATTGTTTCAGATAGAGACACCATATTTGTAGGTCACTTTTGGAGGACATTGTGGAAGAAAATTGGTACCAAACTAAGTTTCAGCTCAGCTTATCATCCCCATACCGATGGAAAAACCGAGGTAGTGAATAGGAGTTTGGGAAATTTGTTGAGAAGTCTTGCAGGAGAACATCCCAAGCAGTGGGATCATATTTTGCCCCAGGCAGAATATGCATATAATGATTCACCAAAAAGAAGCACATGTCAGATTCCATTTCATATTTTTTATGGAATGCACCCCAGAGGAATATCAAAGTTAAGCAATCTGGGAAGAGCAGAGTTAAGGAGAGCAGATGGTGAGGAATTTGCTTCAGAGATCCAGGCCATACATGAACAAGTGAAATAGAAATTACAAGGAAGCAGCATCAAATATAAAAATAGAGCAGACTTGAGCAGAAGAGAAGTTCATTTTGAAGTAGGAGATCAGGTTTTGGCACACTTGAGAAAGGAGAGATTTCCAAAGAAGCAGTACAACAAATTGAAGTTTAAAAAGATTGGGCCATGCAAGATACTTAGAAATTTTTCTGCAAATGCTTATGAGATTGAATTTCCACCTGATGTTGGAATATCTCCCATTTTTAATGTTGCATATTTGTACAAGTATGAAGATGATGGTGCAGAAGAAGGATTAGCAGACAAGGAGCAGATTGAGTAGAAAGAGCAGCTACCTCCAGCACAACCATTGCAACCAGAGAAGATATTGGACAAGAGAGTGTTCAGAAGCACCAGAGGACTAGATTACTTTCAGTACTTGATAAAATGGAAGGACAAACCAGAGGAAGATGCCACTTGGATGACAGAAGGAATGTTGCAGAAGATAGGCAGATCAGTGGAAGAGCTCATGGAGAGGAGCCCATGAAGAAGATTGCCCTTAGGAGTCTGATGCAGGGGCATTAGGCACTAGCCATCAATGTAGGAGTTTTGTCCACATGTTGTGGCTAGGAGGGTTCGAAACCACCAAAATTGTAACAACTAGGTGTCAATACCTCAGCTGACTATTTTGTTTTAGAGTACTTAAGAGTTATAGAAGTTGAATAGTTAGTTAGTCTTTCTGTCATGGTTCAGTTAGTTGAATTATTGTAAGAGACTTTTGAATTCCAGAATGGTCCTCTCATAGGAACCGAAGAGTCATATGTGTATATGTATAAATGTATTCTCAGAGGTAATTGAAATAGAGGAGAGCGAGAGCGAGAGAAGAGATATTCTGCAATAAAATTTTGTCCATAATTGCTTCCAATTAAATAGTTTCTGTGTGCATTCACCGTAGGTTAGTTCGAATCCTCAAGAGTGAAGAGATTGTTTAATTGCGAAGTAACGAACTCTGTGTATGGAAAAAAATTGAACTCCTATGAGATTTCCCCCTATCTCTGTCGATGGTTTACCTTGATTTATTCGAATAATCCTTGCGCAGTTAACCCCACCCGTAGGTGTGGTTTGTATAGAGGATCCTGGATAATATTGTGAACTTTCTGTATAAGGAGATAACCTGGGTTTACTATTAGTTGAAGTTGGAACCGAGACTAAGCCTAGAGTTAAGACACACAAAGGAGATTAACCCGACGAGAACCGCAGTCAATTGCTGTAGCGAAACCACAAGCTGTTTCCGGGTTCTCCCGCACCACTTTTGCGGCGTGAGTGGTATTTTCCGAAACAGAGCGATTCCATACAGGAATCGACACATGGCTAGGCCACTGTTCCAAAACCACTTTTTAAACTGTGATTTTGCGCGTTATCCATCGTACCAGGACGACGAGCAGAATGAACAAGATCCGTTGATTTGGGATAGGCGCATCGGATGGCGGGCGCTTCACAAAGGTGCGCGAGGTTTAATAAAGGAGCACACGGTTTATTGTAAGCGATTTACATAAGGCACGTGGAAGTGGGTCGCAGGACCGGTACTGTTATAAAGTTCATTTATAAAGTGTTGACTATTGATATAAAATTCCGGAGATAAATTTAATCAATAGTATGGGTTTATGAATTAATGTTTCGAAGGGTGGAGAGTTATATAACGTCGGAAGGTGTAATATTTTGATAATATATATGGCGGGAATATAATACAACATCCAAGTCACGACTATATATATTTGTAAATTTCGTTTGTCAATTGGTAAATAAAACAAGAAAATGCAAGTGGACCAAGTGGAGCAAAAGAATGAGTGTAAATAGGAGGAGAGTCGACTTTCATCTGTGTGATTAAGGCTGCATTTCAATGCTAGACCGTTGTGTGAACAAGCTATCATTCTTTGTCGTAAAGAAGACAATGGCACTATCTGGCTTACAGAAGAGAGTAATCATCAGTGGGAACGAATTTCAAAGGATAAAGGCTGCAATCTCTTTGGAGAACAATTGCTTACGCTATGTGGGGCTTTCGATTTAGTCATTTGTAATGGTTTGACTAGATGGGAAAAGTCCGGTAATTTCACTTGCAATACTTACAATGGAGCAAGTGTAGTAGATTATGTAATTTTCTCGCATAGTTTGTGTGAGAAAATGGAGGAAGTGTTGATTGGAGATCAAATTTGGGACTTAAAATCAGATCACAAGCCAATTTATTTAAGTTTCTTTTGGACTGGAAAGAAGCAATTAGGGTCAAAAACTCAGCGTGTTCAACAAAATCCCCCAAAGGGTTGAATTCTTTTAACTCCAGAGAATTGTAATACCTTCAAAATAACGCTAGAGAGGCTCTTCGAGAAGAAGGAAATCTCATTTCATGGCCTTCATAGTCATGGATTAACACATTTAATTCAAAGTGCACTTGCTGAGTGCAAAAGAGCAAAAATTAAGAAGTCTGAAACAAATTTTTTTCCGGTTAATGCTTGGTTTGACGAGGAATGAAAAAAGGCAAGGAAAAGGTGGAAGGAATCAGACAAGGATAAGATAAAGCTCAAAGCTTACAAGTATATAGTAAGAAAGAAAAATGTTGATTTCATGGTTTCGAGGAGAGAAGAACTAATCTTCCTTGGGAAAAATAACCCCAAATTATTTTGGAAGGAGCTCCAACCGAAAAAGGTGCAAACTGAAAACAACATTACAGCTTCTAAATGATTCGACTATGTAAGACAACTTTATGAGAAGGATCCCAAGGTTAACCCTCCTCCCTTGGTCAACACAGACACAAAACTCTTCACGGTGCAAGAGGTAGAGATGAGTATCAAGAAGTTGGGCGCTGGAAAAGCAAAAGACTTAGATGAACTTCAATCAGAGTATCTAAAGTGGGGCTTAAAAATTCTTTCACCTCACATTACAAAAAATTTCAACAACATCATATAATAGGGGTTCCACACAAATTGGACAACTAGTACAACAATACCTCTTTTCAAGAGTGGTGACACCAATAATCCCTCCAATTATAGAACCATAATGATAAACCCCTTGTTTATAAATTTATTTGGAAGCAGGTTTGAAAATAAAATCAGCAAGTGGGCAGAAGAAAGAGATAACCGTGCTAAAGGGCAAGCAAGTTTTAGACCTAAAGATTCCACAGTTGATCATTGTATAACTTTAAGAAACATCATTGAAAAAGTTTGGGAAAAAAAGGAAGAAGTTTTTTGTTGCTTTGTTGATTTCAAAAAAGTTTTTGACACGGTTCTTAGGGATAAGCTTTGGGGCAAAATGGAGAAACTCGGGGTTCCCGGGCATTTGAGAGTAGTTGTGCATAGGCTGTATGAAGAGGTGAAAGTCAAAATTAGAACTTCAGCAAGCATTTCTGAAAGTTTTAGAAGTGATATCGGGGTCAAGCAAGGTTGTTGATCTAGATTTATGCAGGAACGAAATAAAATATAGAAATGGACGTAAACACAGAGATACAGCAGAAACAATACTTAATTTATACTATTAATAACAAATGACTGAAATATGCTTACAGAAATAATGGAAATAAAAATAGCTAGGGTGTTGGTAACATATCTCTGAGAAGAGATGTGGCAACTACAAACCTCTAAACTGTGTTACAATGAGGCTCGAGGGCCTATTTATTATTGAGAAACAATGGAAAACTCCAAACGTCCAAAAACCTACCCCTAGGAGATGAAGTGCCAAAACTATGGGCCCCGTTTGGGTAAATTGGTGTTTCAACTTCCCAGGGACGTAACTTTGACATACGATCTCTGTTTGATGCGCTCAATAGCTCATTAGAAATATCTATCCGAGAACTAAAAATTTTGATGCAAGAAAAATAGACTTATCAGCTCTCTAGTTTTCCAAAAATGCCGTTAGGCTTCTTCAAAGTGCCTGAAGTTCAGATCCGAAAAATCACAAAATAGTGTTGTGCCGAAACCAAAAACCGAAAGAGACAAAGGTGGGGCCCCAAGTGGAATAGGTGGTGTACTACCAATATCCACTGATCATTCCTCCTCTCTGTGAAGCAATGGTCCCCATTGCGTTGAGATCCTCCATGAGATGAGGCAAATGTTGTTGAACTCGGGCATTAGATTTGTCGAATATGTCATGGACTCCATGTCATGACATGTCAGATGCGTTTAAGAAATTTGCTATATCAGACAAGATATGTGTGTATTCTCAGAGTGTAGTTTCCTGAGGTACGACAACATCGTACTCACATGCGTCTGGGGTCACGGAAGTGCTTGTCCTGACAGTGTAGAGGAACCTCTATGAGTGAGGAGAAATTGTCATCGTATTCCTCCATGACTTTATCCATCTGCTGCAGCCGTGAAAGGGAGCCCTGTTTCGAGGTTGTGGCCACAATATTCTTCTTTCCCTGTGAGCGAGTCGTAAGGAAAATGAATTTCCTGGTCTGGGAAACAATCTTACTGCGTTGTTTTGCAGTAGTCAAAGAGATGGCAGGAGGCGGTACTACCTCCGGTATCCTATACAAGTTATTTCCCAAAGTAATAATAATAGCACGAGGCCTAGACTCATACACAGCATGTCGCCTCCACAAGTATGGTTGCCCCAATAATACATCAGCTACATCAAGAGGAGCAACATCACACAATACCTCATCCGTGAATGGCTTTATACTATATGGAAGTCGGCACTGCTGGCGGATGCTGAGATCTCTCCCTGGGTGGAGCCGCCCGATGGTATACGGCTGCGGGTGTGCTATGGTTGGTAGGCCGAGCCGCTTCACGACGTCTGCTGAAATGAGGTTCTTTTGGCTTCCCGAGTCAAGGAATTGCAGCGTGGATGCCTCGATTGCAGCATCCGTGAATGAAGAGGTGTTCCCCTCCTCCGGATCCTCCCTTCCGGATCTTGGTGGCAACAATCACACTCCGGCCATCTAGTATGATCCTCGTTTCCTTTGTCATTGCCTTTGTCTAGTTCTAACTCAGGATCAGAAAATGCATCTGATTCGGGTGCCTTTAGTTCAACCACCAAAGACTGTTTGGCCCGACACTCGTTTGTGCTGTGAGTGGGGCTATTATGAAATTCACACCACTTCCCTGTGTCCTTCTTTGGATTTGTGGTGTTGTTATGAGTCGCATTGCTTTGGCCTTGCCCCTTGTTCTTCGATTCGGGGGCACCTTTCGGATTCGCAGATCCAAAGTCTCGCTTCTTCTGCTTAAATTTCTGCTCGATCTTGGCGGCATAGCAATATGCCGTGCCAAGCGATGTAATGTCGAGGAACTCCATTTCCTCCTGAATGTGTTTGTGCAGACAGCCGTGGTACTTGAGCACCAAATGTCTCTCTGAATCTTTAATACCCAACTTTGTGCGCAGGGTATGGAACAGATTCGTCAGTTTGTGCACATCTTGATCCTTTTGTTGCCGCAGCGTGGTCCATTGGATGTATTTGTCCTCATAGCTCCCCACGGGGTAATATTGTTCCTTGATGCCGTCTCGGAATGAATTCCAAGTGGGTGTGGTCGAGAACAGAGAGGGTTCCCCTTCGCCCTCTTGCTCACGGTAGGTTTCCCACCAGTCTTTGACATGGGGGCCGGCTTTGAGGAGTGCAAAAATAATCTTTTCTCGGTCAGAGAAGTCATGGACTGAGAAATACCCTTCCAACAAATTTAACCATCGATCTACTAAGGCTCGCATCTATCCGGCCTTCAAATATATGAATGCCGTTTACTCCGTAACTCAAGGAGTGGCGCCTCCAGAGTTGCCGTTGGATGGGCATGCGCCGTAGGTCTCAGCCGTTGAAGGATCCGAGCAGTTATCCATCATCTCGTTCCTTTGTTTCTTGAGGGCCTCCTCAAGCAATATTTTGATAGGATCTCCTGCTCCCTCATCTTTCTTTTCTTCTGCCATGGGGGGTCGTCGGGGTTTGTGAGGCTGATCTTGCAAGGGTTCAACCAGACCGAGCCTTAACTCCTTATACCCTGACCGCATTGGGGACATGCAAAGAAAAATAGAGAAAGAGCAGACCACTCTGATACCAGTGATCCGGATTTATGCAGGAACGCAATAAAATACAGAAATGGACATAAAAACAGAGATGTAGTGGAAACAATACTTCATTTTATTAATAAGGGCCCCGTTTGGGTAAATTGGTGTTTCAACTTCCCGTGGACATACTTCTAAAAGATACTATCTCCGTTGGGGTCTCAAACGGCCCTAGTTCGTGGACCAAAACTGCTAAAAATAGTAAGTTATGCCGAAACTGAAAAACTGAAAGAGACAATGGTGGGGGCCCAAGTGGAATAGGTGGGTGGCCACCAATATCCACCGGGATCATTCCTCCCCCCTTAGGAAGCAATGGTCCCCATTGCATTAAGTTCCTCCATGAGATGAGGAAATTTCTGCTGAACTTGGTCCCTGGTGAACCACTTTCCTTGGTGCAGGAGTTGGCCAGCTTTGACAACCCGATACAGTTGGATCTGCTGTTGACGAGTGTTCTTGATTTGCATGTCCATGATACAATCTGTGGTGGCCCGTTCCATGCAGTCTGGGTTTAACTCTGTTGGTGTGAGTTGTTCTGCAATGTCCGAGGTGTCCAGTAGAGGTGGGAAGTAAGGACGAAGGCGATCCACATTGAAGACTGGGTGCAGACCAAGGAATGGTGGAATACCGAGCTCGAAGGCATTGTTCCCTACAACCTTGGTGATGGTGTGACCGCCATATCGAAGTGGGCAAATCTTGCTGGGGTCCAACAAGGTGCACCTTCGCAAATGTAGCCACACACTTTCGCCCACCCGAGTTGTGTGGCACCCGATGTTGATCATGTTGTTGCTTGTAGTTAGCATTGGCTATGTCCAATATGTCACGAACCTATTGGCGGATGTGTTGAATGCACTCAATGAATTTGTTCGCTTTTTCAGCTTCAAACTGGACATAAGCCGAATCGCCCTGAGTAGCCACAAATGGCATGGCTACATCAATGGGACATAGTGGTTGGAATCCCAAACCCACATGAAAGGGGTTGTGGTCGGTTGAGTTGTGAGAGCCTGGTTATAACTATAATGTACATCGGGGAGGCTCTCATCCCATGTGTGTGGATGCTTTGAATTGTATATGCACAGAATGTGTACAATCATCTTGTTGACGACCTCTGTCTAGCCATTAGTTTGGGGATGGAAATATGTGGACTTGGTGAGCTTGGTGTCCAACATTGACCAGAGGCTGGACCCAAATGTGTTGAGGAACTCCGGGCCACAATGATCCGATATGATGTATCTGTGGGATCCCAAAGTGCACCCACACTAGTTCAAATAAGAGTTTAGCAGTGGCTTCTGCTG